>JABUQX010012335.1:22500-42951 GCA_015478945.1 Trachelipus rathkii
AGAATGGACTTTCTTTTTCACTCTCACTTCCTTTTCTGTATTGACGATTTTGATGCCGCAATTTCTTTAAAACAATTCATTAAAGAAAGTGAAAATGTAACCTTCAGCTTCACTTTCCCCATTACGTGAAACATCGTATCGTCAGCAGAAGTCAGGAGCTAAATTTTCATTGCATTTCTTTTTAATTACAAATATTTTTACTGATTCATGTTGAAAAAATTAGCTTGAATCGCGGGTCTAAGATAGTAGCTACACACAAAGATTTATCACATAGAAACTTAGAAAAGTCTTTTTTTTCTACTGATTTTTTAAGCTCTCAACAAGTGTAATTATCCACTGAAGCTTTTGTATTAATAGCTTTATTTAAAAATAGATTTATTGCTAAAATGGTAAGGATCACTTGGGGCCGACTGTTTCTTCCGTCTTACTGCTATGTTTTAGTTGATGTGTCAACATGGCATCAAGTAAATGAATTAATTGTGCACTGAAAATCAGCAACATTTTCTGATTGCATTCAGCAGCGTATATGGATAAAGGAACTTTTTGTTCAAACAATCTTTTGAGCATATCATCCTAAGTTCTGTTCCAGCGTGTAGAAACGTCTTGAATTAATATGCTGTTTGACATTCAAGCTGCATCTTAAAGGTATTAAGCTTTGCGCTGCAGTTGCAGAATGATGAAAATTAGAGGATATACTTCTGCAAGTAAATAAAATTATCTTTAATTAACAAGACTTCTGACATAAAATTGAATTGTGAATGCATAGTTGCACAATGTGAATAAAACAATGAAATTGATAGCTCTCCACATCTCTTTAATACGTGCATACCCATTTACCTGTCATTCATCCTGATTTCCACTAAATGAATTCATTTTTTTGGAATATTGAAAAATGTCAATGGCCCTTATAGGATCTGACAAATGACAAAGATTTTCGCCATATTGGCTACAAAATTTGGCTATATATTTTTTTTTTTTGGAAAATAAGTTTCTAAAAATTTCAATTTTAAATTGAAATAACTTTCCCTTATGTTGATGTAATTTATTGTTTATAAAGCTCAATATTCGGCCTGAATAGTACGGCAAAAAGCCGAATACCGAATATTCAGTATTTTGGCCGAATAGGCCGAATACCGAATATTCGGCACATCCCTAATATATATAGTATAGTAATATTTTACCAAGAACATAAGAAAATAGTGTTGTTAAAAGTCACATTGCCCTATTATAACTTATCTTGGATTTTAATTTTTTCATAATAAAATATTAATGCTACTCCATAATTACACAAGCAACGTACAATTTATTAAGCTGAATTATAAACATATATGTTGATTATTGACTAGGCTAACATGCAAAACCAAGTCACCAATACCCCAAAGAATTGTCACAAATACCCACCCCAAAGTGTAAGGGATTCACAATGAACCCAGGTATTAGGATCTTACTTTGGTCATGTCAGTAAAGTATACTGCACATCCAAACATAAACTAGGTCTATAAAATCTGAGTCAGGCATACTATATTTTGGTCATCTATATATTGATCCAACTGTGGTAAACCATTTCAAAAGTTATTCACTTTTTGCAGAAAAAAATACTTCTCATATCTAGATGGCATGCTTTCTTCTTTTATCTTTTTATTATGATCCTTAGTCAGCTTATTGTGATCTAATGAAAAAGAACTTACTAACATCTACATTTTCAATTGATAAAAAAAGAAACTTGTCATATCTCCTTGAAGAAATCAACTTTCTACAAAAAACATCCCATTCTTTTAGCATATCCTTGTAACTCTTGTTTTTAAATTTTAAAATCATTCTTGTTGCTCTGTACAGTACTGCCTCCAGCATATTAATGTACCGTATTTCCTTAGATTAGGAGCCCAAACTAATGCATAATAAATAGACATTACTTAATCAATGGTATAACATAACCATTATCGAGCTTAGTGATCACCTTCTGACTTATATAATTGACATTACTGTTTATTATTCCCAACATTCTATTAACCCTTAATGATATACAGTATATATTTACCATTTAATGCTAGAGTACACCTGTCCAGACAACTGTATCCATTTATGTGCAACCCCTCTTAAAACACACTGAGAGAACCTATGCATCAACCTTTTATGGGGTACCTTATCAAAGATTTTCTAAAGTCCATATATACAATGCCAACAATTCTTCTTTGTCCACACACTCAGTATTGTGCTTCGTAAATTCCAAAAGATTCAGTTGATGTGATTTACATTTCCTGAAACCTTGTTGAGAGTCCTGCAAAATCTCATTGTTGACTAAATGATTTTCTTTTTGCTTTTTCAATATTTTTTTTAGAACTTTTAATACTAATGAGGTTAATCTAACTGAGCTTTAATTTTCTAATTATGTATCTCACTATAATTGAGTCATTAAATATAAACCATATGCATTAGGCCTACTATTTCTACCTTCTTTTGGAATTCTGCCATCTATACCATCAGGACTTGTAAACTTATCCAAGCTTATTCTAAGGTTTTTTGATTGTAATCAATATGTTCAAGCATATCTTTAATCTCATCAACATCAATATATAAGAAATTCTAAAACTGTCTTTACTCTTTTCTCCGATAGCATCAAATTTTTCATCTACAAAAACTAGTGATAAGTGGATGTTAATTAAATATATTGATTAATTTCTTCATCAGAGCTAACCCTTTTATCATTTATCTTAATATGACCAATCTTTTTATTATTGTTAAACTTATAAAAACTAAAAAATTTTATCAGACCTTTTTACCATATTATTTCTTACCAGGTTAATGATTTTCAATTGTGGTTAGAGATTTCACTGATCAGATAAGGATTGTTGAGAACTACCACCAAAGGATATTCCAGTTATGGTTCTTGGAGACTTCAACTGTTACTATCTTTTATGGGGATCCCCTGAAAGCTGTTCTAGAGAAGAAACCTTACCTAACTTCATTTTGGAAAATAATTTTGCACTACTAAATAATAATCAGGTAACATATGCTTCAGATTAAACTGGGAATGGATCTCTCTTAAAATTTATCTTGATTTTTTCTACTCCATTGAGAGTTTGGGTGAATTGTGCATCATGACTCTTTGGGTAGGGCTTAGTGTCTGTAGTGATCCTTATCCTATTATAATCAAGTCTGAAAATCATTTTATCCATAGGTATAACGAAAAAGTGAAAGTAGAAGGATGGTTTTGAGTAAAATTTATAGACTATATATCAATTCCATTAGTTGATAACAGTTTAACAGAAAAATGTAAACATAGACAACCTTACTGAATTGTTTTTGCTGTAGCAAGAAATGCTTTTAAGTTACAGTAAGTCAATCCACAACATCTGCAAAATCAAAGATGTGGTGGATACAGAAAGTAAGGATTATTGAAAATGGAAAGTAAACTTTAGAAATTAGTGCCATAGAGCTGGAGCCATGGAGTCACAAGATTTTGTATGTGGGCAGAGTCAGAATGCTCTAAGGTTTGGAAGAAGCAGGAAAAAAAAAATTCTTGTTGCTGTAAAATGTTTCATAGAGGTAATTTTAGTAAATTTAAAGGAGTTAGTAAGGAGGATTCTTTTAAATTAATTAATTAAACTAAGCAAATTTCATAGTCCATAGAGTTAATAAGGTCCATAGGGCAATGTGGCATGGAGCAGGAGCTGGAGGGAGTGTGAGCCATGTAATTTTCAAATGATTGAGCCAGAGCCAAAGATAGTAAAGAAATTCACTAATTGCAAACCTGCTAGAAATCCTACTGAAAAGAAAAAAATTAGTTATAGAAAGGTCAAAACAATTTATGAAGCAAGCTAAAAGGGATTCTTTAAAATATTAGTATAACTCATGAGCTGAAATTAAATGCAAATTTGGGAAAGGTTTAAGCATTGTCAAACCTTCCCCAAGTTCTCCAATTATATTGAAGATATCAGAAAAGCACTCTATATTTTTCACCAATTGTGAATATGGAACTACAACTCATTCTGCCAAGATGAACAGTATTCCAATTATATTCTGAACCTTTTGTGTATAATATAGCATAATTTAAGTATTAGGTTGTAAACTTTGAATGTGATGATCAGTAGCTATACAATGGGGATTTCACTCTTCAAGAGTTAATAGAATCTGTATTCCAGATAAAAAAAAATGTGATCCATGTAAAGATATGATCATGGTATATTTCTTGAACACATTACATTGACAAATAAAACAAAACAGATTGTTTTAAAATTTATATTGGAGTAATTAGCTTTTCCTAAAATAAAAAATTTTTTTTTTTTTTTTTTTTTTTTTTTTTTTTTTTTTTTTTTTTTTTTTTTTTTTTTTTTTTTTTTTTTTTTTTGTATACATAAATCTTTTAAAATTTTTTTAAAAATAAATTTTAATCAAAGGAGAAAATGTGCTAAGAACTATTGTTGAGATTATTTTGATCCACATTAATTTTCATTAATTTTACCTAGTAAAAATCTTTATTAAAGTGTCCATTCCATATTCCATCACAGTAGATCTGAAATTTTCAAAAGCATATTTTAATATTTTGGGAAAACAGGGTTTTAAGTCAAAAATTCTCCTTGTTTTATCACCTTATGAAAATTTTGGGCAAACAAATAACGGGAGCCCCTGTTAATTGGTTTAACCCAACTGTAAAAAGGAAACTGTTTTGTTTATGTAACGCATAGTAAAAAACAGAAGTTATATGTCAAATATATTTATATGGTCATTAAGATAATATACAGTGTAACCTGTCAAAAAAAGCGGCCGGGTGTGTCTTACCGGTACTTCTACAATTTGGATCTCCTGAGTTTTTTTCTTGATTGGTAATCTCCCTTTTTTTGTCGTAGTTATCTGTTTTATCCCATTTACTGTTGACAGTTTTTGAGGTGCTATTTCTGGTGGTGTTTGGTTTAAATGGTACGTTTTGGTGGATCCGTCTCTTGATAGTATGTTTTTTCTGTGTAGATTGTCGTGCTGATTTGCTCTTTGTGTCATGATGTGTTGTGGTTTCGGTGTGATGTCGGAATATTCTGGGTTCAGCTACAATAAATTGTTTATGGCAATAAAGAGCTGGAGAAGAAGGAGGTCTGGTTTGAAGTTCTTGTGGTGGATTGTGGGTTTAGCATGAGGGCAATGTGGCATAGGTGTTGGATATGTTTTGAGTTTTGGTAACGAATGTGTCCTATCCATGTCCAGCAGTGTGTTCTCGTATGGTCAGTTATTGGATTGGTTTATTTCTGTCTTCTTCGCGTTGAAATGTTGTTTGTGATGGTTGTTTGATACTGGAGTCATCCTGGTTGTGATTCTCTATGGCTTTGTTTTGTGTCATTTTTGGAGTTGTTCTGTCTTTGTTGTTTGTTTTTCATCAGCAGTGAGTGTCAGTTTGGAGAGGCGTAGCTTAGAGTCCGACCCGACATGTATGTCTTGTATATGTGGTGGAAGCGTCTGGGTTATTGTTTTTGTGGAAAGTCTGTAAACCAGCGATGGGTTTCTTTAATATAGTTGTCAGTTTTTGTTTGCAGATGAAGAGTAACTGGTTGTTCTTTGTGTTTATGTTGAAGGTGAAGAATATGAGTTGGCCCCAAAGTGTTAGCTGACCAGAGCATCCGAGATGTGTTTGGGAGGGATTTTGGTTGAACGGGATAAAGGCAATTTGTGTTTTTAACGTATGACTTGAGGGGAACTCTGTGATGGTTGACCAAGTTCCGGCAGGTCGGTGGTGGTTTAAAGTACATTGATGATTGTTGGTTGAGGCCGTGACATTTCTTGTTTTTCCCCTGTAACCCATGGTTTTGAAGTTAGTTGATTGTAATCGTTTCTTGCCAGGTTTGTTGGCTGTGTTTAATGGTTTTCTGGTGTAAAGTGGCTATGGTAATGTCATCTGCGTAGGTTTTATACGAATTGTGTGGGTCTGATTTGTGGTTGTGGATTATCGGCCGTGATAAAGTCGAGAGGTAGTCCGTTGGGTGGGGACAGGTATTTGAGCCACCTTTGGGGTGTAGCTCCTGTATACTTGTATGTTTCTTACCTGTCTTGATTTTTGAATTGTTTGTTCCTTGTTAGTTAATTGTGCGTTTCTGGCGCTTTCCTGAGATTAGGAAATGAGGAAAAATATCATTTCCGCTTTAGCGTTGGTGGGGGATGCCTAGATCTTTGTATATTTTTTAGCTGGATCAAGGTTATGGTATTAGGGTGAGCTGGGTATTCGAATGCTTTGTTAGAATTGTCAAGTGCTAGATTATTGTTTTTCTGAGTGGATATTTTCGAAGTTTAATAGAGCCCGTTGATGCTGATGGGTTCCCCATATTTCTGATATTGATGTTAATGGAGTGCGGATTGTAAGTCTGATATGGTTGTGTTGTTCTGAAAACATTTGTTGGAATTTCTGTATTGCACATGAAATGAGTGAAGTTTAGTTGTTGGTATTTAGCACTCATATTCGTATATGAGTAGCTTTGGTTTTCTAGTAGCTGGTTTGATATAATGTATGAGAAGACTGGAGGCGTATCTATGCATATATGGATATCGCACAGTGGTCTTTTCCTGGCTAGTTGCTATTTGGGCGGGGTATATCACAGGAATGGACTATAGCTTTTTTTTCAGATTAGGGAAATAAAAATAGTAGGCACTGAGAATGGCAACTTTTTATGACTCTATTTGTGTGTGTCTAAATTGAGCTTGTAAAGCTTGTGTCTCCCTAGGTGTTGTTGATGTGAGATTTGATTCTGGGGCAGTTTTTTGCAAAATGACGTTTTTAAGTGTCCCTTTGTATGATTGTTTCTAGGTCTATTTGTGGTTATTGTTATTTGTTTGATCGTGGCTTTCAGTTTTCACGATTCTTGAGCGAGTTTGAATGGATTTTCCTGTTTTGAGGCTGTGGTGGGCTTTTGAACTCTGCCGTTTGGGAAAAGTGAGTTGCCGAGAATGTTTTGTTGATGTTGTTTGTTGGATTTGGGGTTCTTGAATGAGATTCATGAGCTGTGTGTTTTGTAGTTGGTGAGTTCAAGTGTTTACTATTTTCCCAACATTCTGGTGTTTATGTGCTGGGTTTAAGATAGTGTTTCTTGGTGAGGAAGGTTTGGTAGTTGATTTTGAAGGAAAGTGTGTGTTTAGTGATCTTCCGCCGGGTGTTTAGCAGGCGTTAACTTTGCTGTCGTGTTGTATGTTGTTAGAGGGTGAATGTGGGGTATTGATTTTTTTCATGATGAGTTTGTGACTTGTTGATTAGTTTGTTCTAAAGTTTCACTGTGCGTTAGGGTTGGGTTTGTTTTTTTTGTATCTTCTGGGAATGGTTTTGTTAGCTGCTTTTTTGGATTAGAAAGAGCTTGAAGCACTTTGTATGGCTTCCTGTTTGATCGTTGGTTCTTTGTGATTCCTTTAGGGGATGTAAGTGTTTGTTTTTCTATATAGTTTTGGTGAATTTGGTCCATCTGCTTTTTTGTAGTTTGTGTATTTTTTTCTGAGTGGGCAGTTTGGTTTTGTCGTGACATTTTGGTATTTTATGATCTGTAGGTAGGCTGGTCGGAGTTTAGATCGGTTTTTCTTGTTGACCAGTGGAGTTTTTATGTGTAAATTGGTGAACATCGAGTCTATGTGTTGGTGATGTGCCATGTTTGGTTGCTTGTGGCGGTGGGTTCCTGGTGTGGCTGTTTGTGTTTTTTTATGATTGTTTAGGTTTTCAAGGTTTGGCCTATGTTTTGTTCTCTTTTGTTGCTTCTTGGGGCCGTTTGTACGCATGTAGGGTGGGTGGCGTTGAAGTCGCCTCCCATTATGATATATTTGGGAGGTGGGAGATTTCGATGAGGTTGGCTTGTAATTTTTTTGGTCAGTGGTCTCAATTCATTCTTTACTTGTATTAATTGTGTGTTTTTTTTATCATTGTGTGGAATGGATTGTTATTTTGGTGGTGGGTGGTCCATTTAAATGCTGTTGTAGTTTGTAAGGTTGTGTGTTTTGTCTATGATATATATATATATATATATAAATATATATATATATATATATATACTATATATATATATATATATATATATATATATATATGATATACTATATATATATTATATATATATATATATTTATATATATAATATATATATACACTAATATATATATATATATATATATATATATATATATTATTATATAATATAATATATTAATATATATATATATATTATTATATAATATATATAATATATATATATAATATATATATATATAACTACTTTTTTTAAACGGCTTTATCCAATATGCAGGGGGTAACACGGGACCACAGGAAATCACAAAACTTTAAAGGCCGGCTAAATTTCACCCAAACCAGCGCCCAACCCAACGTGTTTCGCAGTCGCTTTTTTAATTCTGCCCCAAATTACGATAAAACTCCATACGCTACGCGGAGGATTGAACCAGCGTTCCCTCCTGCGTATGACGAGGCTCGACTCCAGACCTCCTCGCCAACGGAGGCGTTCTCTAATATATATTATACTATATTTTATACATATATATATATATTATACTATATATATACTATATATATATATATATATATAATATATATATATATAATATATTATATATAACTATATATATATATAATAGTATATATTATATAATAGATCTATACTATATAATATATATAGTATATATACATATATATAATATATATATATACTATATATATATAATATATTAGTGATGTCATGGATCTCTATATCCACATCCACATTTGGACTTACAAATATATACATCCTGGCAATGCTTTCACATATGACAAAATCTCAGTTTTCTCTTTTGTTTTTATTTTGTAGTGATTCTTCTTTTCATTATTGGTAAATTACATAATCTTTACCAGTCAGAATTATAGGTTGGCCTAAGTATCACAAATGTTAAAAAAGTCCTTTTGTCTTTACAGTATTAAGATTCTATATTTCTTTTAAAAGTACTGTATATTATGTAACACATTGAAGATCTACATCTGTGGATGTTCAAACTCTGGTTGAAACCCCAAACAGAAAGTAAAAGAAGGGCACCCCTACATTCCTTTGAGGTTCTAAATCCAAAAAATCCTCTGCTTCTGGTTATCCAACTGTTCCACCATCGACTTTACACCACTTTGTGCTGGACACCATCCCATGTGGGAGTTGCTGGCAATGAAACAGCTGACAGGAAATCCAAGTTAGTTTCCACTGAATTTCAAATTATATTACACTTTGCTTTAGAAAGGGCTAACTCCCTTCCTCAGACTTTACCGTCAGCCTTCGCCCTCGTTTCAGAAATCATTGGTATGAATGTTGGAACTCTGACATTGTGACTCAAAGATTGATGGTATCAAACCCCAGTTAGGGACTTGGCCATTCGCCTTTTGAAGAAACAGCTTGGGCTTTTGAAGAAACCGCTTGCAGGGGATTGTCTTTGAAGTGACCATACCTTGCTCACTCATGGGCATTATATGTATGAGTCCGCTCCCCCATATTGCCAATTTTATCGCAATAATACCCTCCATCCATTCATCATCTCTTGTTAACTATCCTAATTTGACCATTGTCTCCGATACATTCTTTCCGGCTATTGGGGCAGCCTCCTTCCCCCCTACACAGCAAACTGACATTTCATAGTACCACTGTCTTGGTTTGCTTTCTGAAATAATCATTTTACATAATGTACCATATCCATATGATAGTTCATCATCTATAGTTTAATGTCTTCTAGGTTTCACCTGGGTACATTCCCCTAATTTGGTTAAACTGGGTCTGCCCCCTTCTCATTGAGACTGTGCATATAGCTACTTTAAAATATATATATATATATATATATACTATATTATATAATATATCATATATATATATATATAATACTATATATATACTATATAAATATATATATATATATACTATATATATATATATATAATACTTATAAGTATATATATTATATATAAATATACTATATATTATTATATATAATAGTATATATATATATATAATATTATATAATTATATATTTATTAATTAATAATAATTATATATAATTATATATATATATATATATTATATATATTACTATATATAATATATATACTATATATATATATATATAATATTCTTTCCTTCTTTCTTCACCTTCCTCTTTGCCCCAAGATTGGGGGTAAGGTGCTGAAAGCATCGGAAAAGAAAAGCAGTAGGAGAACAAGACACAAGTGAAAAAGAAAGCCCAGCCTTACCGGCCCCCTCTGTACCATTAATTAGTGAGAGCTCGTCACAGACAGAAAATCACCCTAGAGCAATGCCAACTGGACGTGCGCGCACGGGACGCCAGCTGCACTAATATATATCGTCAATGATAAAGGTTCATCCTGGCGCCAGCTGGGCCACAACCCATCCCCATGACAAAACGCCCGCCATTCTCTCCCTATCATGCGCACCTTTAAATTCTCCAGCCTCTGCCAATCACATTTCTCTCCTTCACACATTCGTTCACCGACTCAATCATCCACTTTCTCTTCGGTCTCGCAGCCCGGTCGGTTCCCAACACACTCATCCACTATACATCGCGCTTAAACCCAACCGGCTATTCATCTCCCTCACACACAATGACGGTAGTTTATTCAAACAACTTTCATTTATTCTCTTCCATTTACCCCTTTCTTACACCACCACACACTTCTCTAATATGTTCATTCCTCATTTTAATTAATTCTTTTCACCGCTAGCATGCCCCTAAGATGTTTCATCTTTGAACACAATTTGAACATTTAGATCTATACCTTCTTATTCCAGACCATAGTCCTCACTAGCCACATAACCAAAATCACCACACAGGTTACAAAAAGCAACAGTACCCTCATGTATAGACTCTAAGGCGAACCTTAAGACTTAGTCCCCTTTACATTCACCAACGATTTTACTTGCAACAGAAACCTTCCTGCCATTCACAACTTTCCCTACTACACTCTGCATTCATCCGTTCCCTTTTCATGTTAATAATACCCCTACAATATTTAAACCTCAAGACACTTGCTCCAGCGGCCAATCATGCTAACCCCATAAACTCACCCAACTGAAGGGAACTGTCCTCACGACAACCATAGAACCTTAACTCTTATCTACGTTAACTGTTCAAAACCCCTGCCTTTTTACATACCGCTGCCAAAATCTCTCTTACCATCCTCTCAAACTCTCTTTCAGATTCGCCACACAAGAACAAATCCGCATATAATAAATAGGTAGAGCACCCCCACTCCTTCTCACATTCTCCCATCATATCATAACACCATTTCTCTGCCATCTCCCACCCCGAATTCTTTCATACCCTCCCCATATACAGCCATTTGAAAAAACGCAAGGAGACCTCTAACCACAAACCCTGCCCTCAACTCCGCTGGTTAATCCTAAACCCAATCACGCCATTGACAACCATTTATTCTTAAACACGCTTCACTAATCGTCATACTCATCTTTTGATTCCATTCAGAAGCCTAACACTAACACCATATAATCGCACTAAACCTGCCATAAACAGCTTCCCCTGATTAAACTCTACATACGCCTGTTTATCCATAAAACCTAAATATAATTTATTTCTTCTCTTTTCTTCTTTTTCTCATCATTTGTTTCAATGTAAATGTTATTTGATCCACACATCCCTCTTACCACTCCCTAAACGGCACCTTGTTTCTTCAAACCAACCAGTCCCCTCAGTCACCTCTCGACCCGCCACTCTTTCAACCAAAATACGCCAGCATATACCTTCCCTACAACCACCTCATAAACTCTATCCCACTATAATTTCTACCAATTCCCCTTTTCTCCTTACCCCTTATATATAAGGGTACTATTACCCGCTCTCCTCCAATGCCTTGGAACTATCACCTCCATAAACGCCTTATTTTTACACCAACTTCCCAAATCCAAATCAATCACATACTCGCCTCCGCTCTGAATCATTTCACTTAAGTATTTCATCTATACCCTCAAGATTTTACCATCTTCAACTTTTCTCACTCCTACCCATTACCTCCTCCTTACAAATAACCTCATCCCCACAAAAATTACCCTATTCCTTCTTGCAACCATCAAAACACATCACATTTCAACTAAACACCTCATCATACCTGTTTTAATGTGCGATTTTCGAAGTGTTCTTTCACACTCCCCCCCACGCATCCATTTCATCAGTTTACAAAAGCCACTCACGCCTACTTCATTATTCCTATAAGCAGAATTCCCTTAATTCTCCATTCCTTAACCTTTCGCGCTTCTTCAGAAGAGCTCCCTATTCCCTTGTATGTCCTCATTCTTCCTCTCTTCCCCAAACTGTTCATTTACACTCTTTTGTTTTCTCCTACGTATGCACCTTTTTAGTCATTTCTTTTTTCCCTCCTTAATATATTCCAAGGCATCTTATCCTATTTGAAAATTTCATTCATTTTGCTTTTAGTAAACATTCTCTCCACGCCTTTTCTTTTTTACTTTAACCGCACTTTCATCACCCTTCATTCCACCATTCGCTGTTAACATCTTTATCCTTCCTACTTTAGCACATCCACACACTTCTTTGCACTACAATTGCTTCCTTCATTTGCCCCAGATTGTTCAGTATCAACTGTTTCAAAACATTCAACCGATTTACGAGCGAGCGCTCTTACATACTTATCCTATTGTCTTGCTCACTTTAACTTCCTCACTCTAATTGTAATCCACTTGCTTCCGTAGCAACTTCCTCTCCATATCCAAGCCCCCACCCTAATTAATTTTCAACATAAAACACCACTAAATGATCCGATCAACTATATATATATACTATTTAATTATATATATATATATATATATATATATATATATATATATATATATATATTATATATATATATATATAATATATATATATATATATATATATATATATATAGTATATATATATATATATTATATTTTTTTTTTTTTTTTTTTAACAGATTTATCAAATGAAATTTTTTGCTTCACTAGAAGAGCAGTGTGTCCAACGCATTACAAAGCTCTTTAAATATTATACTTTTACAAATTTGCAAGATCTTTATGAGATACATAATTACTTGGAAACTGCGGCACCTTTCATGGAAACTATAGCAGAAAGATGTCTTTATCATTATAATGGTAATGCAACTCTTCTATTTATACCATTCCTCCTTCTAAAAGGTAAATTACTTGTAAGGGATGAAAACATTAATGAAGTAATGCTTTGGATTGAAAGTTTAGTTAATAATAGCCATTATGAGCAGGTTAGAAAATTAACTTCTCTAAAATTCCATGCATCAATTCCTGAAAATTATTTCAAACTTCTTCCATTATTATCAAAAATGCCAAATATTACAAAATTACAATTGACTTCTTGGACCAATGACGAAGTACTTGCTGCGCTTGGAATGTATTGTAAAAATCTAGAGGTGTTAGATTCAATTAATGATGGGCAAGCTACAGTCACTGATGTTGGACTAGGATATCTTTCTCATTTGAGTTCTTTAAAAATGATATTATTTTGTCGAGTTGCTGATGAGTGGGATTATGAAGATAAATATAAATTTACAGGGAAAGGTATAGCATTGTTAATGCTTTACTTAAAAAATCTTGAACGTATTGTATGTCCAGAATATCTGCTAAGAGATGCTCTTCATTACATTTATCAAATGAATTTTATAAAATGTTTGGAATCTAATAATTATTTATCCATACGAACACTGTTTCTTGCATACCCTGATGTACCTGCTAATACTGTAACAATGATTCCCTTGCTGTGCCCACTCTTAGAAAATCTTTCCATATATGTTCCGAGTACTTTTGATTCATCATACCAGTTGGCATTAAAAAAATTAATAAATTTGAAAAAACTAAAATTGGAATTTGGAGCAGTATGTAACTTTGAAATAAATACAACTGATACAATTGTTCAAGTAGAGTATTTGATTATCGATGCCCAGTTTTTGCACGAATATGATTTGCATGTAATGGATAAATTATTTCCAAATATGAATACCCTTGATAAACTGAATTATTCTTTGTAGGAGATTTTGGGATACGCAAGTAATTAATAGTTGAAAACAGCAATAGCATCCAATTTCAATGTTTGAAAAACTTTCAACAGTATACTCGTTTACAAGTTGGAAACAAAGATTATACGGGGTGCTGCTTGATCTCCTTGAAGAGTAGTATAAACTTAAAACGCTCAATCGCTTACGTATTTCTTTGTTGAAAAAATTGCATTAGCTCAATATACGAAAAAGAAAATCATTCGTAAATGTGGTTGCTTAAAAAGGATGAAAACTTACAATAATATTATACCCTGCTTAGAAACTTTGATTTTCCGCTTTTTCTTGGTGGAAAACTTACTGGTTACGACGTGAACAGTTTGACATTACCAAAAAGACCTTAAATATTTTTCACCCTAAATTCAAAACTTGTGACGGTGGGAGGAGCATTTTTTTAATGACAGAAATTAGAAAAAACGCACAAAGTGATCTTCAGTATTGTATAATTGAGAAGAAGTCAAAACACGACTCTTTGATGTGAATTAGTGTTTACTAACTATAAGTTAAATATCCATATACGCGTGATCTATAGATGTGTAATGTAGTAGTGAGGTTGATTATGTCTAAAAGTTACAGTTATGGAAATAGTAATAAGTATATAGTACAGGCTAGTAGATATTTCATTATAAAATATGTATAATAATAGTATATAAGATAGGATATGTAAATATTATATAGTCAGGGATTATAAGAATTATTATAATGATATAAAAAATAAGAAATACCTAGTGAGTAAGCTTATGAATTGTATCTATTAATAAAGCAAATAGATAATTAGATAAAATTATTTACTATAAAAGTAGAAAATATTACAACTAGGTTTGGATTGAATTCATGATCCATGTGAGGAATGAAAGCAAAATACTCGAGAGTCGACTTACAGCGCCAAATTAGTATGATAATAGTACTAAATATACTCATATATATATAGTTAGCAATTAAATATAATTATGAAATATAATTACAGTTATGTAAAAGTAGTAATGATTAGTCTAGTAAACATATACTTAAGGAGTAATAGGATATATAGTCATATTACTTTCTTGAGTAAAGTAAAGTCACACGCGAAAGTGTTAAGTAATTATGTAGAAATTAATGTAGGAGGTAATATCTTAGCTATATAGAAATAATATAGAATATGAAAACGATAGCAGTTATCTCATTAATTCATGTTGAGTGGCGTACGAGTTAGTGATTACAAGATGTGAGTAATATGATGATGCAGTACTAGATGACTTACTCGTTCTCTCTCACTCCCATCCTACGAGAAAAATGCGGGTCGCACGCCTCGATATAATTCCGAGCCGCACAGCCATACGTAGAGAACTGTCAGGGGTCCGCATGATGACATGTGAAAGAGTCGAGCATATCTGGTAAGTTTGTGGTCTATATGTTTCATAATGGCAGAGGCGAGGCAATGTAGAATAGAGAGCGATGATTATTAGTGTATCATCATTTTCCTTAAGAGGATGACATAGTGTGCAGTAGTAGTGTTGAGTTAAGGGGGAGAGGGTAGGTAAAGTGAGAAAGTTGAAGGAGAGGAGGGGGAGAGGGGCATTGAGAGTTGATCTTATTAATATATGTATTACATCGAGATGGCAAGTGAAGCTAGGCGAGAGGAGCGCGAGAGCTGAGCCAAGCAATAATATTGCGGTTGTTTTTGGGACAGGTTCCTCGAATATAGTTTTGTTCTGTAAATCGCGTAGTATAGTGTCGGTGGGACCGTACTTGAAAGAATACTTAACGGTGAACGTAATTTTGGATTATGTAAGAAATCCGTGGTGTCTATGTGGGGTATAAATTGGATATTGCAATATAGGGTATTTGTAATATAAGGACGTATAATGATATCCTGGCCGCGGAAAGGAGTGAAGGAGATACGATAATTGGCAAGGATGATATGGGTTAAAATAGTACTGATAGCTGATAGGTGATTTTATTTCACCTTGCTAAGTGGTAGGGTAGTAAATGTTTCTTGGAGTGGCAGGGTATCTATTGGGATAGTATTAGTTGTTCTTATAATGGAAAGGAAGGATTGATAAGTCGGGTTGGGTTCAGGCGGATGTTTAGTGGTTTGAGTGTGCTTGAGAATAGGGAAACAAGAAAGAGAAATATGGATTTGAGTTCACTATTAAGGAATGATTGAAGAAGGAATGCGTAAGTTTGAGCCAGACCGGCGAATATAGAAGAGGGTGCATAATAGGAGTGAGTGCAAAGTTTGAGTTTTTTTGTGGAGGTCTATGTTTGTGGAACAATGCCAGGGAGTGAGTAAACGCGCGAGATTCAGACAGAGTGACTGAGGACTGGTTGGTGAAGAAACAAGGAGTGCGTTTAGGAGTGGTAGAGGATGTGTGTCAAAGTCTTTCACATTGAACACAAATAAGATATTATCATGAGAGGGCCATCAGCAAGTTCTTACATGAGCCAGAAGATGGATTAATTGTATATCATCAACTACATCTGAGATTCTTACATTTTCATTTAAGTTACGTTCTATCTCTTTTTTACCTGTCTTCTCCGACTTGTGTTTATCGACCTGCTACACGCGTCATACTGACCAATAATGTTGGAAGGAGATGGTAAGATAAATAAAGAGATAATATGAAATATGACCTATGTATATATTATATATATATACTGATATAGAACAGTTATAAAATATATATATATAATACTATATATAGTATATATATATAATATATATAATTCTTAATAATAATATATCTTACTAAATTCATGCCTTCATTTAAAAGAACATTCAATAATATTAGTATGTGCTTTAAATAAAGGCATTAATATATATATATAGTAATAAATAAGTATTTTTAAATAATATAAACTCTAAAAACCTAATAATAATAATAATAATAATTAAATACTATACACATATAATAACATAATGAAATATGAGATAATAAAGAATATGATTCGGGTAAATGAAACCCTTACTTATACTTAACATAAAGATATACAATCAAACTAGTCAATAGGGTAACGTACTAAGACTTTTGAGATAATGTTGCACTATGCCCCTTGGTTGTAAACTGATCTTAAACTAACTGTGCCAATAGTAATTGCAGGAAAATACAACACAATTCTTCCTCCAGG
This sequence comes from Trachelipus rathkii, assembly GCA_015478945.1. NCBI lineage: Eukaryota > Metazoa > Arthropoda > Malacostraca > Isopoda > Trachelipodidae > Trachelipus > Trachelipus rathkii. The sequence continues at coordinate 39,671 of JABUQX010012335.1, forward strand.
GTTTGTAATGGTAGCATTCTTGATGATTCTATTAAACGCCGAACATCATTAAGTTCACATCTGTCTTTTTCATCCTAATTAATACTTTGGGTATATCTTACTTGGTACTATTTTGTTAAAAAATATTTTCCGTATTTTCATTGAAAATTTAACTTTCTGATTAGCTATTATTAAAGACATATTTCCGATATTTTTTTTCATATATTTGGGGAATGGGAAATGCCTCATAAAATGTGGGTGATCTCTTCTATATTATAGTTATTAGTAAGTGTTGAGGATGTTTGTTTGCCCATAGGCCTTTGTTTGTTTTCATATTATTTTGGAAAGTCTCAATAAAATTTTCATTAAACTAATAATGTTCTATAAGAGTCTTATGAGAAGCACAGTAAGGTCCCAAATTTCCACGAATGACTGTAATCTTTTTTATAGTCTATTGTACGGGTTGTTTTATATACTGTAGTTGTTTAAAAAGAATTTGGTAGAGAATAAAAATTCTGGAATTAATTTGATAAGGTCTTTTGAGGTGTAATATAACTGGACAATTAAAACAGTTGGTGTGTTAGCGCCTAATTAGTTGATTTGATTCTAGTTATATAGATTGGTGTCCATGTCTTTATCGTTCCGTGTCAGGTTTGAGGGAGTGAAAATTTGTGTAGGTTGTAATAGCAGCGAGTAAATTTATTGCAACTATGACTTAATTATGACAAATCTTTTATCACTCTTAAATATTTTTTTCTTTTTGTAAGAAGATGGTTGTGATCATCTAAAAAGGGTTTCTCGGTAGCATGAAGTTCTATAAAATTTTCTTATAGTTATTTTCCAACACTCTGAATACACTAATTCTAGGTCATCAAGAATTTTTGTATACCTTCCAGGTTAGTATTTCTTGGTGCCTTAGTGGAATCCAAGTTAAGACTCTTTGTAAAAGGTGCTAATTTCTCTAGATAGTAATCGGATGAAAATTATTGACTGAACAATGTTCATCTATTAAAAATGGATTTGATATAATGCTTAAGTTTAAGTTTAGTTTTATGTCTAAAATCTAAAACATGTTCTGCTGCTTCGATTGGTCGTGGACGAGTTTACTGTGTAAGAGATAAACCCTTGGGCGCTCTAGCAATTCACATAAAGGGAGAGCATAAAGTAACCAGAACAAAAGTCAAGAATCTAACGGATTCAAACTAAATTGAACTAAACCTCATAAATCCAAGGCAGGAATATTTTGTTTTGGGTTAGCTCCAGCAAGAAGGGAGGGATGCGACCACGTATCCCGCTCATGGTCCTAAACTCAACGAAGTTCATCAGACTGTTCTGCTGAAAAAATGGCCGATATGTAATTTGGCTAATTGGAAACACAACGGTGGGGTGAGATCCAAAATACCCCTTGCAAATGGGAGCACAAATTTTCGTGTATACGTTCGCTAAAACACTCGAACGAAAGGCCTCTCAGAGTATCTTAAAGAAGAAAATTGTAGACTGATTTTATTTTTTCTTAGAAGCTTCTGCGACGTGCAAGTTGGAGGCTTCCGGTTCGCAAACAGGCAAGAACCTGTTGGTGTCTGCCTTTGAGTGAGGGGTATTTACTTTTATATCGAATTGTTCTTCTGTTGGAAGTACCGACGCAAGATTATTTGATGTGAATAATAGAACTACCGAGTGATGTAATATAAAATCATTGACTTTATAAGTTTTACGTGGTAGAGTGACCGGGATCGCGTAAATCTTTTTTACTTTTCAAGAATTACAACTGTAAATATATCATGGGGTTAAATTTTTCATTTAGCTATTTATAAATTTTTTTACATATGAACCCAATAGTGTGTGATTCAGCTACGACCATCACAATTACAGTGTTTTAATTAATTGGTTAGATGTGAAAAACTTGGACCGACTTTCATTATATAAGTATCTCTATATAAGATCTTGGAGCTGTATTCACTGTTAAATTTTAATACATGATGTGTAATTTAATTAGAGAAAGACAGATGGTTGTGTTTTCTCTACAATAGTATATCTATAAAGTGATTTTATATCTGTTAAGTAATTTTAATGATGTAAATGTAATAAAATACTTGAGCTGGTGGCGAGGTGTATGCAGTTGTTTAATGTCGCTTTCACAGGTTTAAAGGTAGTGCTCCTGCCTATGTTGGACATAGCAGAATGTGGTTACCAGTCAGTAACAGCCTAGTCAATCGGTCAGAATAAGTTGTTGTTTTTTTGTTTGACTATATAATATAGTTTAATCTGACAATGACATCTGCAATTTGTTAATGTAGAGAGTTGTGGATACCGGTGAAGTAGATCAACAGTGAAAAAGCTAAGAAATACTTATTGAAACGATGTTCGTTATCTAATGTATTTGGATTTATGGAAATTTGACATCGAACAGACAATTTTCTAACCTCTCTCTTGTATTTGTGTTTAAACTGCCTGACCGGAAGGGTGGGCCTTTTTGTCCAGTCCGGTCACTCTGTGTGTTCACTGTTCAACTGAGCATCTCTTGGTATCTCTTTAAATATCCTGGATTATCTGCATTTCTCTTCCCCTTTTGTGGGCTGAAGGATTTAATGTTTCGTAGCCATATCAGGCTATATTTTCCTTTTCATATTAACTATGTTTAACATATTCCTATTTTATCTTTATGTTATGTGTTGCAATTCTTCAAACTTTCCGGGAGAATACAATTAAATTTTATCCCAACAAATAAGCAGTAGATTTTTACAATGACCTGTTAAATTTGATCTAGTACCGTTACCCTCTTTAATGGTAAACGTATTAAAGTTACATCATTACTATTCATTTGTTTCTTTATCACTTTGAGATTGTGGGCTAAATGCGATGATTAGAAAAAACAGAGTGATGTCAAATTTAAGTATCATTGACAATGCTGGCGGATACTGGTATAAATATAACTCATTGGTGATTCACCTGAATAAAGACGAAAGGTGACCGTTCCGACAAGGAAATGGGTTATGTTTAGACCAAATTCAGTTAGTTACGAGGCGTTCTGATTATATTAGAGAAAGTGCGATTTTTATAGGCTGGGATTCATGGATTCATTTCTAGATTTGTTTGACAAGGAAATAAAATAATTTTTTAATCCTTTGGTTATTTAAATATTTTACTAAAATAGTTATTTTACGGGTATTAATCTTTATTTAATTATGATTTTTACTTAAAAGTATTTATTTTTTCAAATAATAAATTTCTTTGAGAAAGAAGTAAATTTATTTTTATTTTGATTCTTTTATTTCCCTCAAGTTGCCATTGGAACTTAATAG
>JABUQX010012336.1:5000-10000 GCA_015478945.1 Trachelipus rathkii
ACCACTATGCTTCACATTGAATGATAAATCAACAGTAGAACAGTAGATTCAAATTCGAGCTACACCCTACAAATAAAACAGCATTGTATTAGAATCTTGTATGTAGTAAAAAAGATTTTTTTTTTTTTGTGTGTGTGTGTGTATAGGGTTGGGAAAAAAACAGTTTTTTTCAAATCGTGTTTTTTTCAGGAAAAAACATGTTTTTTTTTCATGTTTTTTCGTTTTTTTTCAGTTTTTTTCGTTTTTTTTATTTAATGTCTTTAAAAGGTATAAGAGGCAAATATGATTTTCACCTTGAGTATTTTCATTTTCCAAATAGAAGGATACTTGAAATTAAACAAATATTCCATTATGATTTATAAAATAGCAGAACTACCTTTCTCTTATATTTTATCAATTGTTTTCATTACAATTTACAGTAGGTTGTAACCTGCAGACCGCTGTTTGTAGGCTTCTACTTACTAATTTAACTATGTATTTTACATTTGTATCATATAATCATATTTATAATTTACTTTTAAATATTAATGTATATTATATTTATATAGAATGAGTTTGAATGACAAAACTCAAAAGTGACTTAAGGGATGCAAATGAAATAAAAATATTGAAATTAAAATTATACCAAGATTGTAAATGAAGGAGGATGAGTGAATGACTAAATTAAATATTTGGCTTTGGAATATCAACTTTTGATTCACTAATCACTAGTCCCCACTCCCCAGACCCCAGTCACTACTGAGTACTGACTACTATCAAGCTCATTATCACTGGGCTCATCAGCGTGAACAGCCACATTTAATTTTTATATGACTGATATAAAGTCTGATATCTCACAGTCATATGAAGTATCGTGTGAGAATGACTGTGGTGAAGGAGCAGGGGCAGTAACAGGACTCTTAAGCTTAGCTGCCTTAGCATAATCATCTCTCAGTTGGCAAATTTTCAGAATTTCCTAGTTCTAGATTATGAGCAATAAATACTAGTTTTGCAACGTCTACACAACAAAAGTTATATTTCATGCGAGGGCCTTTGCTACCTTTTATTTCCCTAAAAAGTACAGTCGCACGACTTTTTGCACGTGGCATTTTTAAATTCTGAAAAAATAAAACTGGCCAACAAAAAAAATTTTTTTTTTGCTGCCAAGGATATTTTATCGAATTTATAGTATATCGGGTGTGCTGATTTCAGAAATGACATTAGTTTTCCAAGATTGGCTCTAGTTCTTGAGATACAGGGTGTTCCAGATTTACTCTTATACAAATATCTTTTTTAAGGCATATTTTACAGTAATATCGTTTTATTTCTTTTTAAGGGGCTTACCTTTATATATACTTTATTTTTTTCTATTTTCAGAACACTATGAGTACTTCACGAAGAGCCTGTTTGAATAACCCCAATGTATTCTGCTACATCTGTGGTGAATATTGCCAGGAGAACCAAAGAAGAAATATTACTAACTTTGTGAAGCAAGCATTTCTGACATACTTTGGAATGAAACTCGGAGTCCAAGATAAGTCTTGGGCTCCCCATATGGTCTGTAAAACGTGTGTCGAAAATCTACGTCAGTGGAAAAATGGACGAAGAAAAGGTTTAAAATTTGGTGTGCCTATGGTACTGTTATTTTTGTTTGGTTAATGTGAAAGGTATCAATCGTTACAAGAAACGTAAATTTGAGTATCCGGATTTGGAATCAGCAAGGCGACCTGTACCACACTCCGACGATGTCCCCATCCCAGTGTTCACTACACTCCCAGACCTAGCATTGTCTGATGAAGAAGATATCCAGGATTTGGTGTGCACACGTGCAGATAGTGGTAGTGAATATGAAGAAAGTACTTCTACACAGCAACAGTTTTCCCAGGAAGAGATCAATGATTTAGTACGAGAATTAAGTCTCTCCAAGCAAGATTCTGAGCTTTTAGCATCTAGACTAAGTGAAAAGAACTGTCTCAAGGCCGAATGTAAAATAACTTTTTTTCGGACAAGAGAGGTAGTACTTCTTCCATATTTCATTGAAGAAGAAGACCTAGTATACTGTAGGAACATCCCTGGACTCCTACTCCAAATGGGGTTACCTAAATACCGACCAGAAGATTGGCGATTGTTTATGGATAGTTCAACGAGAAGCTTGAAGTGTGTTTTATTGTACAATGGCAATAGTTATGCATCGATTCCAATAGGTCACTCAACAAAACTGAAAGAGGAATATGAAAATATAAGAATGATCTTGCAGAAGCTTAGATATAATGAACACCAGTGGTCTATATGCGTTGATTTGAAGATGGTCAACATCTTACTTGGGCAGCAAAGCGGATATATTAAGTACCCTTGTTTCATATGCTTGTGGGATAGTAGGGCTAAAGAAGACCACTAGGAAAAAGTTGTATGGCCTGCTAGGGAAAATATGACTGTAGGTGCATCAAATATCATTAAAGAACCACTGGTTGACAGGGGAAAAATTATTTTCCCACCACTCCACATCAAACTAGGACTGATGAAGCAATTTGTTAGGCCCTAGACAAAGATGGTGAATGTTTCAAATATATTTGCAGATTTTTTCCAGGGTTGAGTATGGAGAAACTCAAAGCTGGAATCTTTAGCGGCCCTCAAATTCGCCAAATCATCAGGGATGACAATTTCATAAATTCCATGACTGATATTGAAGCATCTGCCTGGAAAAGTTTTGTCTTGGTTGTTCAGAACTTTTTGGGCAACCATAAATCTGCCAACTATGTAGAACTCGTACAGAAAATGCTTTCAGACTTCAAAAATTTGAATGCTAATATGAGCATAAAAGTTCACTTTCTACATAGTCACTTAGATTGGTTTCCGGATAATCTAGGATGTTATAGTGAGGAACAAGGGGAGAGGTTCCATCAAGATATCAAGGTGATGAAAGAAAGATACCAAGGAAGATGGGATACACACATGATGGCAGACTATTGTTGGAGCCTTCAACGTGATTGTCCACATTCTGCACACAGAAGACAATCATATAGACAGTGATTTGTAATGCATTAATTGTGATTTCATTGTACTGAATTGAATGTTTTGACCTATTAGCATTTTATGTACTTACTCATTAACAATTTGATATATATCTTTCGTGTTTTTTTTTTGTGAATTACGTTACAACCTAACATAAATTGTTGTTATTAATGTATTTTTTGTGACCACCCTGTCATCTAGAGCCAATCTAAGAAAACGGAGGTCATATTCCGGATTCTAGGGCAACAAAGTTCCTATAAATGACCTTCAATGTTTGCCCGCAAAATCTTGTTGCCAGTGAGTTATGATAAAATGTTACTGCAAACTGAAAACAGTGTAAGAACACATTAAATGAAGCCATAAACAAAATATTATGAATATCAAAATTCAGAATATAAAATAAAAATATGGAAAACCCATAAAAATTTTGAACACAAACTCAGGGGCTTCCACCTTGTAGGAAATTGGAACCAAAAAATGTCCAAATTAGAGCATATTTGCTAATATTTATAATATAATTGTTCAAACATGTAAATTCCACAACTTAATTGAAAAAAACAAATTTTTACTTGTTTTTTTCAGGCTGTGTTTTTTTCATGAAAAAAAACCGTTTTTTTGGGGAAAAAAACGAGCTTGTTTTTTTCCTTTCCCAACCCTATGTGGTGTAGCATAGAACATGAAAACTAGTAGATGAATGGATGGTCCCAGTCATGCTGCTATGCTTTCCTATTGAACTAACACAACATTAATATATATATTATATATATTTATTTATATATTATCTATATTTATATTAAATATAGGTATTTATATAAATAATAGACATGTATATATATATATATTAAATATATAAAATATATATATATCCTATATATATATTATTATATATATATTTATATTTTATATATATATTATATATATATATATATATATATATATATATATATATATATATATATATATATATATATATATATATATATATAATATATATATATATTATATATATATATAAATATATATTATATATATATATATAATTTCAGTATATATATATCTATATATATATATATATATATATAATATATATTATATAATATATTATATATATATATACTATTATATATAATATATATATATATATATATAATCTAAATCAGGATGTTTACCAAAATCATAACATGTAAGAAAGCGAGAGCACAAGCTCTACAGCTCATTGAATCTGATGGAAAATTACAAAATGTTTCTGGCGATGATATGGATGTTCTGACAGACTTTTTCACTACTCATTAATGAAACATTCAATATTTCTCATCAATCAGCTATTAAGTTGGTAAGCAGTCAGTTTTTGTACAGTTGTAGGAGTTCTTTAAATATTTATTCATAATAATCAAAGTTTTAAAAAAAATTATAATATAAACATGATAATATTTATAGAATGTTAGTGTGAAAAGGAAAATTTATTTTTCAATTGATTTGATCTATATTTTATTTTCTTGTTATTTTCCAGTAAAGTCCTAATGTCTACTCAAAAATTAATTTAATTTAATATTTATATTATAGGAAACATATTACCTACTTTAGGAAAAAAATTGTCATTTTTCTAAAAAAAGAATTGTTTACAAATATTGATACAAAAACATGTTTTAAGAAGTTGAATACTAACTACTTCCCAAGAAAAGAAAGGTCGAAACTACTGACGATGAGAGAGCAAATATATGCGAAGTTACTTTCAAGCATTTTTATAGTAGGGAGTAGGATCGCTGAAATAGTCAAACTTGTACTTCTGAAGGAAGGGGTTGTGCCTATGGTGGAGTGGAACAGCGACAGCATTACCCGTGTTTGGCGGTGCATAATTTGTTCCGTGTTGGAGATCTCGGGTATACGTGTTTGGAGTATGGTATTGTTTTGGTATTTGGAGATTGTTTCTTGAGTTAATTGAGTATGATTGTGTTTCTGGTGTAGTTTTTTTCTTTCTGGATGCAGGTGGTTGTTTTAGTGCTAGATGT
>JABUQX010012336.1:12500-15000 GCA_015478945.1 Trachelipus rathkii
TGAACACATTGTACTTTGATCTATACCTCTTATTCCAGACGCCATAGGCTCACTAACTATAACATTAACACGGTAACAACATATCTCATGTAAGACCCTAAACACCCAAGCTTAGTCCTTCACATCACCAAAGATTTAATTGCTCCAGCCACCTTCCTGCCATTGACACCTTCTATATATATAATATATATATAGTATATATATATATATAATATATATATATATATATATATTACTATATATATATATAATATAGTATATATATATATATATATATATATATATATATATATATATTTTCTGGTAGGTGTGGTAAAGGAGGGGTTTGAAAGTGAATGTGGATTGGAGTAAGGTGATGGCGATAGGTAAAAAGAGGACTCTGTGTGAGATCTTGTTGGATGGTAAAATTTGGAAAAGTTTCTGAGTTTAAATATTTAGGATACATGTTAGACAAAAAGATAATGCTAAGCGTAGTAGAAAAGTTGCTGGAGCAATGAAATCATTGGTGAATGCAAAGGGTTTAAATGTTAGAGTCCACTAGGGTTATGCATGAGGGTATGTTGTTACCTGTGTTATTGTATAGTAATGGAATGCGAAGTATAGATCTAAGTTGCAGGCAGTCCAGATGGATAATCTTAGGAGTATGTTAGGTGTAAAAAAAATAATAAACGTTGATGAGTAAGATTATGATTGTGAGTGAGGATAGTGCTCGGTTTAAAGTTATGTTAGATGGTGAGCAGCTGGAACAAGTGCCTCAGTTTAAATATTTAGGATATATGTTTGATGAAAAGGAATGGATGATGCAGATTATAATAGGAAAGTTGTAGGTGGCAGGAAGGTGGTTAGTGCAATTAAATCGTTGGTGGATGTAAAAGGACAATCTTGAATGCATTAGGGTCTTACATGAGGGTATGTTGTTACCTGTGTTAATGTATATTAGTGAGACTATGGTCTGGAATAAGAGGTATAGATCTAAAGGACAGTGTGTTCAGATGGAGAAATTTAGGTGTGATAAGAATTGATAAAAGAGGGATGAACATATTAGAGAGTTGTGTGGTGTGAAGAAAGGGGTAATTAAAGGGGTATTAAAAGTTAATTTAATGTACTGAGATAAATTAAAGTATGGGGTAAAATTAAAATTTTAACTTTAGTTTAGAAATTTACTTTTTAATCGTAAAGGAAAAAATTTTCCTCAGGCAATAATACTATTTATAAAAATGTCAGGAATAGATCGTTTTCAGAATTATTTGGTCTTAATTAAAATTATAGTTGTTTCTTAAGAATGCGTTTTGACTAAATTTTTTGATTTTAGTAATGCACGTTAATTAAATTGAGAATGTCTGATGACTGATGTATTTATTATATCTAGGCGTTGAAAGCCGTCAAGGAATAGGAGTATAATGAACTTAGCGAAATAGTAAGAGATTAGTGAACATACAGTGAAATAAGAGAGATTAGTGAACATACTGTAATTCACTTTCTTAAGTTTTGATTTGTATGACTCTTTTTAACAGCCATTGGTTTCATTCTATGCTCGTCGATGTTTAAATTTTAGGAATATGCTGTTTTTTAGGTTTATGGATGTAAACATTTTGTAGATTGTTATTTGCCAGTAATATAATTTAACATTTATTTATGAATTAAAACTACCAAACCAGCCATTAGAGGTTTATTTTATTATTAGAGGTTTATTTTATTATTATTTTTAAAAAAAATTTGCAACAAGGACTTTAGTTACTGACATTTATATATAATTTTAGGAGGATACGATGTTAGTGATGATGATGGATGAAGAATGCAGTTTTCCAGATGTCCAAACATTTTCTGTTTAACTTGAGGACACACGCATTTCTTACAGCTCCTGTTCAAAAGCTCTAGCAGTCTACATCGATCAGTATTATGATTATAAATTATCTATTTAACTTGTTATTTTCCATAGATAATTATTTTCTGTCTGAACATTGAAGTTTGTCGTTTTTTTATAAGGATAAATTTCCAAAATAAATTTATTTGTTATAATATATTAAATATTATTAATTTAAATCTTGAATATTATATATATATACTATTATATATATATATATATATATATAATATAATATTATATATATATATTATATATAATTATATAATATTATATATATATATATCTACCTTTTTTTCCACAAGACTGGGGTAAGGGCGGCTTGACATGCACCGACAACAGAAAAGTAGTAGAAAGAATATGACATAAGTGAAAAGAAGTCCAGCCCTTACGCCGCCCTCTATACCTAGCTAGTGAGGAACTCGTCGCAGTCCAGAAAATTCCACGGCCTAGAGCTTCACTATGGCAATATCGTCAAGTGTAGGGTTCATCCCTGGCCCAGGTGGGCCACCATACCCCCTCACACAACCCCGCCATTCACTCCTATTATGCACCTTTAGTCTCGCTCTGCCAAACTCGATTCTCTTCCCTCAGACATTCCCTTTACTGATTCAAATCCACTTTTTCTTCGGTTCG
>JABUQX010012336.1:22500-29545 GCA_015478945.1 Trachelipus rathkii
ATAATAATTATTTATTATTTTTATATATTTAATTATTATTAAATTAATATATTATTATTAATTAATCATTATTAATATATATTACTTATTATTTATAAAATAATAATTATTATTAATATATAATAATTATTTAAGTTCCTATATTATATATATTATTTATAAATTATCTATCAAGAATTGAAGAGCTAAATTTTAAAGCAGCTGACAATTTTTATTTACGAATATATTATGCTTAACGCATATAAATATGTTTGATATATAAAAGAGATAAAATTACATTTTCTTCGTCATCTCTCAGCAATAAGAAAATTATACACTAAAATTTCCCACGACAGAAAGTTGACTTATAGCTGACTTTCAAATTTCACATTAATGTAATCAGCGCATAATAATATGAGAAAATCAGCGATAAGAGAAATATGTTAATGTGTATATTATTGTGAGAAACATAAATTATAATTTCATAAATTTTTTATATATTGCGAGTGATTTCTTACTCTTACTCTATATCACATTTCTAATATTACCATGAGAATTATTTTGCATATTCTATTTTTTTTTAATTTTCTTAAATTAATTTACATTAATGTAATATAAGTATAAATAGAATAATTGAAATAATGCAGAGTATTGGCAAAGAGACATCATTTACATAGTATGGTAATTATTATATTGTATTTATTGTCTCTAAATACACTAAAAGCAAAATTCAACACATGGAGTAAACCCGGCAAGAGGCCATGTCTTCACTGAAAGAGAGAACGTGGAGATATTCTGCACATGAGGCCTCTAGGTTGTGTCGTCACTATATAATATACTGGGGCTATCGGAACTAATTTCTCTCCCCCCAACTTCCGGTGCTACGGCGTGCTCTCTCACTCCGGAACCATCCCGATCTTTGAGTGCGTTATATATTTGGGTGTCGCGTGGTGAGAGCGGGGTGCGTTCTCTTCTCATCACGCGTCGCCCATTCTCCTCCCTACCGGTGCGTACTCGCATACAACCGTCCCCTCTCTCTGTGTCCCTTCACTCGCTGCGGTCTCTGCGAGTCTCCTACCTTATCAGACTAAAATAGATTCTATATCCTTCTCTCTCGCTATTTTCTAACGACAACTATATAGTTCTTATTAGTGCTTGTCGATTCTTTTACCACATAACTCTGGGTAGTCTTATCGGAGATATAAAAAAAAATAAAAAAATAGTACAATTTTTTTCTGTCTATATTTTTCCCTCGATATTAAATCTTCATACCCGCTGATTCCATTATACGGTTCATCCGATTTCTTGTATCCCTATCTAGTTTTCGAGATATCATGCGGGTAACTTCTGTAGTTTGGCCTTATATATATATATATTATATATAAATTATATATAATTATATAATATTATAATACATTATTATAATTTATATATATATATAATATATATATATAATATATATACAGTGGCGGCTCGTGTAAACTTGGGATGGTTTGTTTGCCAGTGTTATATATATATATTATATATATATATAATAGTAGTATATTATATATATATATTATTATATATATATATAATATATATTATATATATATAGTATATATACTATATATATGATATATATATATATTATAATATTATATATATATATTATATATATATTATCTAGTAACATAATTTTTTATATTTATGTGTAAAGTGTACATAATAATTACTTATTTTTTTTTTTTTTTACTATGATTGCATCTAATTAACAACCATCAAATAATAAACAGGAAATATTTTATAAAATTGATTATCTTTTTCTAAAAATATCAATATCTGATAGGATCACCCTAAAACTGACTATTACCTAATTTTTTATTATTATTTTATCTGTAAATGTGTGCATAAATTAATTTCACTTTTTTTAAAAATATTTATTGCTGCATTCGAACCATTCTGTAAAACACAAAAAGACCTAATAAAATGAAATGGTATTGTAGAGGTGTCAAATTTAGAAACGCACATAAAAAAAAAATACAATAAAGTAAAAAACTAATTTTGATTTCTTCGGTATTTAGTCCTCTCTCTCTCTCTCTCTCTCAGTCTCTACTCTTCCTCTCTCTCTCTTTCTCTCTCTCTCTATATATATATATATATATATCATATATTATCATATATTATACATATTATATAATTATACTATATATATTACACTATATATTATTTTTCTAATATATATACTATATATACCATATATATCTCTATATATTCATACTATATATATATATATTCTATATTATATATATCTTATATATATATATATGATACATATTTCTAACTAATATCCACCTCGATAATTATTACTCATCGGTTTTTATATTATCACTCAATGTTATTTCTTCCGCACAAAAAAATAGACACAAATATCCCCTCCGTAAGATAGACACAGACTGTGCGGACTTAGTGTTCCTCTTTATAACTAAGAAAAGAAGACAAGTTAGGACGTGGACAATCTAGAATCTTCTAAAATTTTCAGAAACTTAATTTTTATATGAGAAAAAATTTAATGTTTCTATAAAAAACAAACAAACTGGCAAGCATTAAAAAAGTAGTCATACTAAGTTTTTGAATTTTATTTTCTAAGTTGCCATATTTGTCATTTTTTAAGAACTTATAAAGTTGGTTTTTTTAGGGCCGCAAAAATAGAGCCCACATTCTGTTTAATTGGATATATTGAAATAAATATCGTACGCAGAATTTGCAGTTGGAAAAAAAATAATTACTTTGAATTTAACTAAAATTATTCCTAAGTTTGGTTGTATAATATTACCTAAAAAACTATAAAGATCGCGCTTTGAGAGACAAAAATTGTCAGTTTCAAAACACTACTCAACATACTTTGCCCGGCATTTTTAATTTGGAGGGACTGCAGCCCAATAGCACAGTACACATATGCACACTGTATTATATATAATATATATATAATAATATATAATATATATATATATATATATATATATATATATATATATAATAATATATAATATATATATATATATTATTAATAATATATTAATATACTATATATAATATAATATATATATAATATATATACTATAATATATATATATACTATTAATATATAGATATATATTATTATATTAATGTTATTTTTATTTAGGAATTTCCTGTAATAAAACGTTGCAGCAATTTTGTAAGTAACGAAACGCGCATGTGTGAAACTGAGATATAGCCTTAAGGAAATTCTCTCGGCACTTGCAATGTGTTGAGATGACGAGAAGAAGTGTTAATAAAATGAAGCTTACAATAAAACCGGCACTAGTTAATTAAAAGATTGATAGACCCATTAAAAAGCCCAATATATCAGGTAAAAAACCATTTTATGTTATATGATTTGCTAACAAATGTATTTCGATTTGATCACTTGGAAAATCACTTGTAAAATTATGGACGGTTTATTATATATTTTGTTTCAATGTATCATATATTTGTTTTATATTTTAGTTATTTTTTTGTGGAATACTAGCTTTTTTACTTATTGTTGTTTTTTGCTGTTTTAATTACAGCCACAGAAGTTCATTTATGGCAATATGTTCAAATAAAGCTGTATTAGGATTTCTGCGTATGATGATTCCTTCTTTTTGGTTCTATCTAATCAAGCTACTTTTAACATTGTTCTGATATAGTTAAGAAGAATATTTCACATTGTTCTGATATAATACATTTGAGAAGAAATCAAGCAAATCAGAATTCAACACATTATCAGAATGACATTGCAAGTCATAAAAGAAGAAAGAAAGACATTGTAAAAACCATGATAAAGAATTTCGAAGTCGTCTGCAAAAACAAGATGTCTGCTGCGAGCCAAGGAAAACGGGATGCCTTCAACCAATGCAAAATGATATGGGCGCTGTTATATTCGCACAGTCTCCTTCCTCCCCTCTATTTCGCTGCTTGAAGCAATCATTGAAGAAATAAGAAAAAAGAAGAAGGATTTAAAATATATGTTAAAATAGTAAAGTTAAAAGTGAAAATTAAAGTTATGTAAAAGTTAATTAAAGTTAAAGTTCTTTTTAAAAGTTAAATAAAAATAATAAATAAAGAAAAATCTATGCAGTGCCATGGAGCACTATTAAATTGCCAAGTGTCGCTTTTTTAAAATTTTAAAGAAGTGAAAAAAGATCAAGTGCTTTGCAATAGGTTAAAGTTGCCAGCATCAAGTTTTCCGTAATAAATTTTAATATAAAATAAATTTATCACTCGCATCACACATAGTAAAGTTATATGTGTTTAACAGTTTATATGAAAATAAATGGTTTATTAATAATTGCAAATAAAATTGCATGTAAAATTAATAAATAATAATAATATAACAAATTTTATGCGATATATTAGATATATATTTAGATAGATGAATAAAGTGACACTAAATGTGCCAAAATGAGATGGCGTAGTGACGTTATATAAAGTTGCAAGGTTTAAAAATAAAATTTAAAGGTATTTTATATTTTATATTTAAAGGTAAATAAATATGAGAATAATGTATCGTTATATAAGATGAGTTGTGAATAAAAAATAATAGGTAAGTTTTATAAATAATATTTAGGGTGCAAAATAAAAGAAAAAGTTCGAGAGATAACCCAACAAGAGTTGCCAAAATTTTTGTTTGCTTGCAAAAAGCACAAGGTTTACGAACGATACTTCACAAAAGTAAATATACAAGAGTTGCCACATGTCGCTATACTTGGCAATGTTTAGTATATCCTCAGATAATAATAAACGAGAAAAGATACCGTAATATTGGGTTTTTAACTAAAAAAACTAATAAGCAGGTTTACAAGCTTTAATATATATATTTACTCTAAGCTATATATATATATACATATAATATCTATATATATTATATTATATTATATATCTATATACATATATATATACTATATTAACTATACTATCTAATATCTCTTATAACTATATATACTATATATATATTACTATCACTATTCTATATTATATTCCTTCCTCCTCTCTCTCTTTCTCTCTCTCTCCTTCTCTCCTCCTCTCTCTCCTTTTCTTTGCTCTCTCCTCTCTCTCTTTTCTCTCCTTTCTCTCTCTCTCTCTCTCTCTCTCTCTCTCTCTCTTTCGATTTCTTTTCAGCACTCTCTTAGTCTTTCATTACTCATTCTCTTACACTCTTTTTCTTTCTCATTCTTCTTTTATTTTAAATTTAATGTTTTATTTCTCTCTTTCAATCACTTTATCTGTTCTCTTTCACAATCACGCATTCACACCCTCACTCTCTCTCTTTTTCTCTCTCTTTCTTTCTCTTTCTTTAGTTCTCTCTCACCCTCTCTCTTTCTTTTTCTTTCTTTTTTTCACTTTAGCTTTATTATTCTTTCTCACACCCCATTTCATTCAGCTCTACACTTTCTGTTTATATTTCTCTCTCTTAATTTCTCTCTTTTGATTCTTTTAATTAAATTTCTCAATATTATTATTATTATTATTATTATTATTATTATTATTATTATTATTATTATTATTATTATTATTATTATTATTATTATTATTATTATTATTATTATTATATTATTATTATTATTATTATTATTATTATTATTATTATTATTATTATTATTATTATTATTATTATTATTATTATTATTATTATTATTATTATTATTATTATTATTTATTATTATTATTATTATTATTATTATTATTATTATTATTATTATTATTATTATTATTATTATTCTCAAGGATTGAAGAGCTATTTTTAACACCAATTTTAATCGAAATTTGTTCCATAAATATACTTAAGAAAAATTTAAATTTCTCGTATTTCAAAAAAAAAAATTAAAACTAAAATTTAAAATTCAAAAAATTTGGAAAGTAAATTTCACATTTTTACCGAAAAAAAAAAAAGATATTACTTTTTTTTTGACCTAAGGAATCATAATTTTTTAAATTCGATATTTTCCTATTTTATTTTATTTTTCATTTTTTTAAGGGCATTTTTTCAAAAAAAAAATTTTATTTTTTTTTTTTTTAAATTATTTACATTTTAAAATTGGAAGAATATGGAAATTATTTTCAACATATTTTATGAGGAGAGTGGAATGGATAGCTCGAAATATAGTTAGAAAAAAAAAATTAAAATTACGTGGCCATTTTTATGGGAATTTGTGGAATATGGAATACGATTTTTTTCTCTCTCTCTCTCTCTCTCTCTCTCTCTCTCTCTCTCTCTTCTCTCTCTCATTCAATCTCTCTCTCGTCATCTCCTCTCTCTCTCTCCTCTTCATCTCCTCTCCTCATTCCTGGTCAGCACATATTGAATTCTAGATTTTGGAGTTCAGCCATCATTACGCGAATACACTTGTTCTCTCACCCCACAAACACTACCCCTCCCTTCTCGTTCCTACTCTACTCTCTCTCTCTTCATCCTCTCGTCTCTTCCTCGTCTCCTCTCGTCTCTATCTCTCTGTTGCGACATCCTCATCTCTTCTCTCTCTCTCTCTCTCTCTCCTCTCTCTCTCTCTCTCCCTACTAAATTTTGATCACTCTTTTCTCTCTTTCAAGACTTGATATCTTCGCTTTGTCGATCTTTCTCAAACAATCTTTCTATCCGTTTATTGTCTTTCTCTCTTTCTCATTTTCTCCTTTCTCTCTCTCTCCTCCTCATATTCGATCATCAATCTATTATGTCATCGTCTAGTTCTATCTCATCAGTTACTCGGGGTGCTAAGGTAATCCATTCTCATCTCATCTCTCATCTCTCTCATACTATTCTCTTTCATTATCTCAATCACGTTCATTCATCATTCCCTCACTCTGCTTCTTTTTCTCTCTCTTTCTTTCGTCTCGTCTCATCTCTTCTTCTCTCTTCCGTCTACACTGCTCCTCTCTCTCTCAGTATCTCTCTTCTCTCTCTCTCCTCTTTATCTCTCTCACTCCCCACGGTCGTCACCTACCCCATCTCTCGTCTCCCCTCCTTCCTCGATATCCACTTTCTTTTTCAGATAGCTAAAGCTAATACGAGGGTCCGGGTTTCGTT
>JABUQX010012337.1:0-20000 GCA_015478945.1 Trachelipus rathkii
AATAGAAGAGAGATCTTAGATTGAATCAAAAGCATCTTACAGCACCCAATATTAACGTGGAGAAATAAAACGTTAAAAGTGAACTGGACGCATAATTAAGATATAAACACTACAGGACGTATATGATGATGGCCAATCGCATGTAACTCAACCAACATTGACTTCTAGTTTATAAATGGTAACTCTCTAGTAAATTGATATATATAGAATATAAAAACAAATATAATATAGGTAATGACTATATATATATATAGTTATTAATAATATACAATATAATATATTACAAATTCATATGATTAATAATCATCATATTCTTATAATAATATAAATAATAAATAAATATATATTAATATATACCCATATATATAATACTACATCTAACCATCTTTTACTATCGCAACTTAATGGTTAATTCAGCGAAATGCTATTCGAATTTCAATTTCCTATAATAAAAGTAAATTAAAATATAAAAACCTCTTTCAAATTTTATTTTTAATATATTCATATTTAAAATTTTTAAAATATATCTTTTTAATTATATTTCCGTCAAGAAATATATTTTCCACTGCCCATTGAGAAATACTAAAAGATTAAAATTCTAAATTCTTAACTATGATATTTTATTTTTTTAATAAAATAAGAAGAAAAAGATAAGTGAAATATGAGTTTTAATTTCCGTAGAGTAGGTATTCTTTTGTTATTTTTTTAAAACTATGGCGCAATTTTCCCATTTGTTTCGTTATTTGGTATATATATATATATATATATATATATCTATATATATATTATATATAATATATATATATTATATTATATACTACTATATATATATATCATATATTTATTTATATATATGTATATAAACTATATATATATATACTATATATTAGTATTATTATTATTTATATATACTATATATATAATATATATATATATATATATATACTATATATTATATATAGTATATATAGATATTATATATATATGTATAGTATTTATATATACTATTATACTATATATATATATACTATATATATATATCCATTATATATATATAGTCGTATATGAAGGTATAGTAGTATATAGATGAATTATTATATATTTGGTAATTTATATTTATACTTGTATAATATGTAATATTATTATAATAATATAATATTATAATATTATTGCTGTTGTTATTTCGATTATTTGTTGTGTATTGGTTTAGTATTTATTTTGTGCTATTTAATTGTTTTATTGGTTTAGTAATAATTATTTCTGATATTGGTATTAGTTGTTAGTATTATCTATGTGTCTTTTTTGGTGTTCTTCATGCTCATGGATTTTATCTTTTCATTTGTGATTTTAATTTTCTCTTACAAACCTTATAGTTTTAATATATTTTTTACACCTGATGATGTATGACTGATAGCTTCGGTTGTGTCGAAACGTCGTTCTAATAAATGTTCAAATATGCATTTATCTTTATTTCAAATTCTAAAACGTTATCTAAGGTCGTTAGTTCAAAGTGTGCCTCGGTATATATTATATATATATATTAGTAGTATATAGCTATATCATTATACGTATATATACTATATATATATATATACGTATAGTATGATATACTATATACTATATATACTTGCA
This sequence comes from Trachelipus rathkii, assembly GCA_015478945.1. Lineage (NCBI taxonomy): Eukaryota > Metazoa > Arthropoda > Malacostraca > Isopoda > Trachelipodidae > Trachelipus > Trachelipus rathkii. The sequence continues at coordinate 1,633 of JABUQX010012337.1, forward strand.
TATATTAGTATAGTATATAGTATATTATATATATATAGTATAGTATACTAGTATAGTATACTATATATTCACATTACATAGTATCATATATCGTTATATGATCATTTATATCATACTTCGTAATATTGATACATTATATATATAGTACTAATGTTACGTATATGGTATATATAGTATAGTTATATATATATAGTATTATATATATATATAGTATATATATATGTATATATCATATATTATATATTATTATATAACTAGTATATATATATATATATATGTATATATATATATATATATACTATTATAGTATATATCTATATATATTATAGTAACTATAGCATAGTAGTAGTAGTAGTATCTATTATATTATTATATATGTATACTATAGTATATAGTATAATATACTATATATATATATTTATAGTATAGTTTATATGTTATGCTATGTTTGTTACTTTACTGTAAATTACTCTGTTAATATATACACAAGTCCATTATAAAAACAATACTTTAAACCCCATGGGGAATTGGAAAACTTATCACTTGGAGAGGCCTTTCAGTCTTTTGTAGACTTTATTCAATCCTGTTTCGGTGCGCTTCGCATTGAATTTTGCATATATGTTAGTTTGCATATCTGGGATTTTGGTCTTGGTTATTGGGGTCCTTCTTTCAACATTGTGTAGGATGATCTTCATTTCTTCTCAGTCAGCAGTATATTATTGAGTGCGGGATCCATTTTATATAAGTTTCCGTTTTTTGAATGATTTGGTAGTTTCTTGTGTCAATATGATGATTGTTTGGGTTCCTATGCTTGACCAGAGCGGAATTTAGATGATCTGTTTGAAGGTCGTAGCTATGTTGATAGATTCTCCTTTTCATTTTGATAAAAGTTCACACCTCACGGGCATAGCCCTATTCAAGGAGGAGAACTTTCTAGGTAATTTCTACCTAGGAATCCGAACTAGGATTCGAACCCACGACCTTGCCATGCGACTCCGTCGCTCTACCGTTTGAGCCACGGTAGCGGCAAATATATATATATATATATCTGTAGTATCTCCTATGTAAAAGTTTGGGCATGAATTACATTTTATTTTGTATATTCCTGGAATGGGTTGAGCTTAAGTTGAGTTGTTATTAGATTTTCCTATAGAATTGTCTTCAATTTATTTATGTTTTTTGCATAGTGTTTATTTTGGGGCAGTAATTTCTTATAATTATTTGTTTCCTCAGTGGGAATATTGATATAAATCTTTTTTTCCCCCTCCTGTTTCAGGGTTATTTTCTTGCGTGTGTTTATAAAAAAATTTCTTTGCTTTATTTAGTACCTTGTAGTATATTGTTTCTGGTTAATGTAGATTTTTAAATATGTCCTTTATATGTTTCAATTCTTGCTCAAGCTCTGATGGGCTACATATCCTAAATACTCTGAGTATTTGTGATGAGACAACGGATAATTTTATACTTTGAGAATGATTGCAATACCAATTTATGTAAGAGTCTATATGAGTGGTTTTTCTTTATAATGTAGTGATCGGATAAAAATTGTTGTCCAATTTTATTAATATGTCCAAAAAAGGAAGTGTGTTCTCATTGGCTAGTTCCTTTTTTGGACATATTAATAAAAATGGACAACAATTTTCATCCGATCACTTCAGTATATAGAAAAACCACTCATGTAGATTCTTACATAAATTAGTATTCCAATCACTCTCAAAGTACAAAATTAGCCGTTGTCTCATCACAAATACTCAGAGTATTAAGAATTTGTAGCCCATCAGAGCTTGAGCAAGAATTGAAACATATAAAAGACATATTTAAATTTCTACATTACCCAGAAACAATATACTACAAGGCACTAAATAAAGCAAAGAAATCTTTTTATAAACACCCGCAAGAAAATAACCTTAATTAATTAAGAAAAAAATTATACAATACCAAAAGAAAACAAACAAATAATTATAAAAATAACTACCAAAGAATACACCCTGCTAAAAAAAAGATAAAGTAGACAATTCAACAAGGAATAATCTAAATAACAAGCTCAATCAAGTTCAACCCATTCCAGGAATATACAAAATAAAATGTAATTCATGCCCAAACTTTAACATAGGAGAGACTACAGAAATGAAAAGGAGAATCTATCAACATAGTTACCACCTTCAAACAGATAACCTAAATTTTGATCTGGTCAAGCATAGGAACCTAAACATCATCATATTGACACAAGAAACTACCAAATCATTCAAAAAAAACGGAAACTTATTTAAAAGAAAATTGATAGAAAGCTTGCTTTTTTTTAACACCAAGTCACAACATATGAATGCAATAGAAGGAGAAATAAAAATGGATCCTGTACTCAATAATGTACTGCTGACTGAGAAGAAATGAAAGATCATCGTCCACAATGTTTAAGAAGACAACCAACCAAGACCAAATTCAGATAGAAACTAGCTATATGCAAATCAATTGGAAACGCACGAAATCAGATTTTGATAAGTCTACAAAAGACTGAAATTCCTCTCAAATGACATTTTCCCATTCCATGTTTTAATGTTTTAATACCTTGTTATATATTAAGTAAGTTTACATTTAATAAGGGTTTTATTGAGAACTTTTTTACTGCGTGTTTTGCAAAATAAAGTTTATATATATATATATATATATATATATATATATATATATATATATATATATATATATATATATAATATATTATATATATATATATATATATATATATATATATAATATTATCTTTATATATATATATATATATATTTATAGTATATATTATAGATATATAATATATATAATATATATATATATATATAGTTATAAGAAGTGAGAAATATCCTATTTAAATACAAAATTGTATATAAATATCTGTAGCTAATAATATTTAATAGTATAATATATATATATATATTATATATATATATATATATAAAATAAATATATATATATATATATAATAATATATATATAAGTGATGATGAAAAATTCTAATCTGTTATAAATATCTAATAGAGAATAGAGAGACCGCTCATGCATATCTAATTCAAAATTTTCTTTGATCATTTTCACATTCTCAAGGATTAGAAAGAGAATTAAAAAAAACGCGTTACAAAAAATGTATGTAAAGTAAAAATTAATTAAAAAGAGACAGTAAAATTAAGTTAAAAATATATTAAGGAAAAAAATAGAAAGGTTGAAACAAAATTTAAAAATAAATTATAAAGGAGATAAAAAAAAAACTTTCAATACGTTTTTTTTATCACCAATGTGTTATTAACACATAAAATTTGGAATTTATTTCATTATAATATTCACATTATTCTAGTTTAACCTTTAAACATGACCATATGAATTACATGCTCTTATAATGGAAGTAGCGCTAAATGTTATATGTTATTTTTTATCCGTTAATAACACTTTATTATATTATATTATTATTATTATTATTATTATTATTATTATTATTATTATTATTATTAATTATTATTTTTATTTATTATTATTATTATTATTATTATTATTATTATTATTATTATTATTATTATTATTATTATTATTATTATTATTATTATTATTATTATTATTATTATTATTATATATATATTATTATTATATTATATTATTTATATATATTATATTTATTATTTTATATTATATATTATTATATTATTATTATTATTATTATTATGATTATTTTATTATACTGATCAATGAATATTAACATTTGAATTAGTAATATTGTTATTTATTATATACATTATGCTTATTATATTATTATTTATTATTATTTTATTAATATTATATTATTATTATTATTTTATTATTATATTGCTATATTATTACACTATTATCATCATATTTTATTATTTTATTATTATTATATTATTATATTATATTATATTATATTATATTATATTATTATTATTATTATAATTTATTAGTATATTATTATTATTAATATTATTTTGACATTTATTATTATATATTTTATATTATTATTATATATTATTATTATTATTTTATTATTATTATTTATTATAATTATTATTATTATTATTATTATTATTTATTATTATTATTTATATTATTATATTATTTATTAGTTATTATTATTATGTATTATTATTATATTATTTCATAGTAATTATTATTATAATAATATATTATTATATATTATATTTAGTATTATTATTATTATTTTCATTATTATTATTATTATTTATATTTATATATTATTATATTTGGCTAGGACGGAAAACGTCCCCCTAGTAGCCTTTTCTCATATATATATTCTTGTATTATTCTTTTCTGCTCTATCATCTATTATTTAGTAAATAAAGATTTTTTATTTTGATTTGATTGATTTTATTATATACTACCTTTCATTATTGTTACTATTTAGTATCTTATTATATTATCATATATTTTCACCTAAAGCAATTTTATACGATCATAAAAAAAGGTAAACGAGTATGAAAACACTAACCTTTCGAATGAAATTAATCATGTAACAGCATAAAAGACAAACGATCTCATAGAAAATTATAAAAAGCAAAAATGGTAAGGCAATAAAATATTAGTTTTTTTGTATGAATTGCATATATAATATGACTTAATTGAATTCATCAGATACTCTCTCTCTCTCTCCTCTCTCTCTCTCTCCGCTTCTCTCCTCATCTCTCTCTTTCTCGTCATCACCTCTCTCTCTCTTCTCTCTCTCTTCTCAATTTCTCCTCCACGTCCTCTTTAACCTTAGTGCTCCCTCTTCTTAATCTATTCGCGTATTTCTTCTCTATTTGGGTCTCTGACTTCTCTCTCTGCCACTTATCTTTCTCTCAATGCTCTCTACCCTTCTCTCTCTCTCTCTCTCTCTCCTCCTCTCTCTCTTATATAATTATATTTATATATATATAATAATTATATATATATATATAACTTATAATATATATATATAATATAATATTTATAATATATATATATATAGCTCTGTAAATTAGGAGAGTCCTCAAATCTCTCAATATCATCCTCTCTTTTCTCTCCCATTATTTCTTATAGTCCCGTATGCCACTTCCTTCCTTCTTCCTTTCTCCAACTTCTTCTCATTCTCTCGAGAGCCTTCTTTCAATCCACTGCCTCTCTATCAATCTCAGTTTCTGTTATGTTATACAATTCCATTGGATCTATAAGGAAAGTGAGCAATAATGTTCCTTCGAAATATGATTCACCTCGAAACATTGCCACCCCTCATTTTTGTAAGGTCATTAACCATACATCACAATCTCATATTTGCGGTGGAAATATACTCTCAAAGTTCATTACAATATACCGCGCCGGGCCCCCTGTATCTTCTTTTTTTCTTTCTGTAGTCACACTAACATCTTTTCTTTTCGAACAACCCATCCAGCGGGGAGCTTTTTTCTAGTGGATGGCGGCTTTACGCATTAATCTCGTGCTTAATTGTGACTTTTCTAAAAAGAGAGAAAAAGTATAGATAGTACAAGATTCGCGCTAGACTATCCTGGATGCTGTGTCTCCTCACAACTCTTAACGAGCTCTACTTCTACTATGTTAAGCACTCGCTGTCGTCTCTCTCCATTTACTCCATCTTTAAATCTCTCCGGACAGATTAGAGATTTTGAAGCGGGGAAAGATGGACTATCCGAAGTACGAGCGCAGTTGAAAACTTCCTCTCAAAGAAGGTCATTGATCCCTCTCTAAGAAATAATCTCTAATTAATATTAAGCGAGTGTAATAGTTGTTAAATCCAAACAATAGATATCTAGCCCAAACTTAATGGATTTGTGAGAGTATACTCACATCAGATAACGAACGAGACATAGATAATAATTTGTAGAGTATTTTGTAATTTATTATAGAGTGATGTATGTATATATATCATTTCCACTCTGCCAACACAATTCTAAAGTCGCTGGAAGATATGAAAGAATATGTTGTGGTAACATACGCCGGCAGAAGCTATAGCCGATATTAATATTTCTAAGCACAAGGGGCGAACTAAACACCCCAAAGCCAGAGCTAAGGATAATACTGGGTTGGTGAAATGAGTTTCGAAGCGCTTCGGAACACATTCTCAATTTCTTGAAACTGTTAAAAGAAACATAAGTATGATTCCTTCTAATAAATATCACGAGAAATTAAAAAAATAATATACAAGAATGATTAATAGAACAAGAATAAGATTAGTTAGAAAGAAAATTGTTTATACAAAAGATATTTATAGATTTGTGGGCATGATAAGTATGTCAGAATAGTAGATAAAGAAAGCTTTAAGTTATTTAAAAAATTGAAAAACAACCATGTTTTCTTTAACACGAACTTTATTATGATTACTAGAGATAATCAGAGGTCTTTTGCCTTCAGGCTACCCTTTTAGCATCAAAATATATTTGCCTAATTTAAAATGTGGAAGGAGTAATGTAAGAGTAGTTAAAGTTGCCGTAAGAGTGGGAGATGGACACTGGTATATAAGCATTTGAAATGCAAAATGTTTGAAAAAATAACTTTATGATAGGTATAGTACGAAATTCTGAGAAACACCACTATGGATAGATTTTAAGGTAAATAAATTGGTAGGCTAATTCTACGAATAGCAGCCAATATTGATGAGTGGAACGGAAAGTCATATAAGAAGGTTAACAAAGAGAAGGATAAAATACCGAAAGGCAAGTTTAGATATTAAAGCTTTTGTGTCAAAGTTTATCGAAAACCTTCGATAGATGTTAACGCCACAGAAAATGATCACCGAAATTGCTGAAAAGAGCGAAGTCAAAAATTAGGATAGTAAAAGGAAGATTAAGAAGAAATACACTAGTTTAGAAGCATGATCCTTAACAATAATCCATATGTATCTAAAAATACCAGACATCAGAGAGTAAAGAATTTAGAAGATTTAAAGATGTGAAATTTCAGATAAAAATAAAATTATCGATAAAACTATTGATAGATAAATAAATAGAGGTTATGAAGACCATTAAGACGATATAGTTGGATGTTTAGTTGAATCTGTGGGTTACCTGGCGTCTGCAGCAAGATGTTGGAATGGAATGAACTCTTCTAGCATTTTTTGAGGTTTGAAGTTGAATAGGAAGTTTAGGAGAACAGTTTATCAAGGCAAGGGTGGTTTAACTTTCATAAGCACAAGTTTATAGAGGACCACTTTGGGAATTTAACTTCAAACACTTTCGACAACTTCTTTAGTGATAAATTTTAGAAGCCGCCAGAATAATAAATATTTTTATTAGAGTTAAGTAATAGTAGTAGTATAGATAGTTATAAGGTGTTTAAGTAGTATAATATGTAAGGTAGTAAGTTAGATAGATAGTCTAAGTTAGTAAGTATAGCTTCCGGTCATCATAGATATGGAATAAGAGGGGAATAATGTTTTAATGAGCACAAATCATGTTCAGGCTTTTTAGACATGAGAGTAGACAGGGTTGTATTTACCAACAGAGATAACATAAGAAAGAAAGGAGAGAGAAGAGCAATAAGAGTCGAGGAATTGACATTTTTAAAATGCTTAAAAATATCAGAAAAGAGTAATGAAAATCAAGGAACCAGAAATGTAAGAATATGTAGCATTATTTCTACGTAGAAGGATAAAGTATGTTTAGGGTGGTCCGAAGATGTACCGATTTTTCGTCATTACCGGGATGAAATAAGTATGAAAGCAGTAGGTTCATACTGCATTTGAATGACAACGATAATTTCATGATAAAACACAAAGAAGGTTAGAACAGAGATTAGTTACAAAGTGATAGAGAATTGAAAATGATATATCACTCTCTCTAATCTCTCTCATCTCTCTCATACTTCTCAATCAAGTAAATATAAGAAGATAGAATAATTATAAGTAAAAATATAATATAAATATATGAATTATAAGTTAATAATTTAAATTATAAAAATTATTATGATTTAAAAAATATGTATTAAATTATAATATAATAAATATTATAGATATAATATTAATAATAAATGATAATAATATATTATATTATATATATATTATATAATATATATAATATTTAATATATTAATATAATATTATAATATAAAATATAAATATATATAAGATAATGTATATATATATATATAATTAATTATAATATATATAAGATATAATTATATAATAGAGAATTATATATATAATATATATATAGTAATAATAAATTAAATATAGATAATATATATATATAATTATGCACGCAGAGATATATAAATCTATTCAGTACACACCACTATGTACTCAAGCAAATAAAATGAAAAAATTACTCTAAGTACATAGACACTCGTGAAGCACAAGAGAAAAAAAATTAGAAGGTAATATCTACGTTTTAGGTGTAAATTATGTCTTTATTTTTTGAAGTGTCTAAACATGTTCAAAAATTAAATTTATCAGTAAATATTATTGGCATCAAGCAAAACTGTGTAAAAGAATGCTATGATGGCGTAGTAGAAATATGCGTCACCAATCTCTTACGGTAGAGATATCATTTGTGGATATGAATTTGTTATAATTGTAGAAGTAAGCCTTGGATCTTCTCAAAGTTAGACACACAAAGAACACACAAAAACAAATAATATACCCAACATGTTTATAGAAAAAAGAGCGAATATGTCTGCTTAGTAAAAAACTATTTTTATTAATGTTCCAGAATAGTACTAGCGATAATATATTATATATAGTATAACAATTACTATATATATATATAGGCAGTAGATATATATATATTAATATATATAGTAGATAATATATTTATATAATAGTAATATTAATATTTTATATAAATATTAATATTTATATTAATGTATTAATATTTATATATATATTAATATTTTTATAATATAATATATATATATAGTATATATATTATATATATTAATATATATAGATTATATTGTTTATTAAATTAATATATATATATATGATATAATTATACATGCGTATATATATATATAATATATATATATAAATATATATATATATATAAATAAATATATAATTATAATTATAATATATATATATATATATATATAGATATTATTAATAATATATAAATTATTATATATATATATAATAATAATATATATATATAGATATATAGTATATAATAGATATATATTATATATATTAATAATATATATAATTATAATATAATTATAAATATAGTATATTATTATATATATATATTAATAAAAATATATATATATTATATATATTATAGAATTATATGATATATAATATATAATATATTAAGTATATATATATATATATATTATATAAATATATATTAATTATATATATATATATATTAGTTAAATATATAATATAAATTATATATAGATAATAATATAATTTATATAATTTATAATTAATTAATTATTTTTATAATAATAATAATTTATATATAAGATTTAATAAATAAATATAATACAAAAAATAAAATAATATATTAACAATGGTTATATATTTGTCACATGTATAATAGCAATGTCTAATGATTGAAACTATGCCGTAAGATTATATTGACGCAATTATTAGTTAACAACCGCAGTACAAAGATTATGATTTCATTTTCTCGAAATACTATATAATATATATATATATATACATCTCAATAAATAATCATATTTATTTTACGTATTCCGTACTTATGTAAAGAAATTATTAGTATGGAATTAGGCATATATATTAATATTATATATTAGTATTAATTTATAATTATTAGTATTTAATTTATTATAATTATTAAATATATTATATTAATATATTTGATATATATATATATTATATTTTATTATTAATTATTATATTATATTATTATTATATATTATATATATATATATTATATTATTTTTTTATAGTTAATTATTTTATTAGATTAATATTATTTATAATTGATTATTTATTATTATTTATTATTATTTATATATAATATATTTTTATATATTATTATATATTTATTATTGATAATATATATTATTCATTATATATTATTATTATTATAATTAGTATTAATTTAATATTATTATTTATTATTATTTATTATATATATTATTATATTATTATATATATTATATATATTTATATAATTATTAGTATATATATATTTATATATTATTATTATATTATTATTATTTATTAATTAATTATTATTATTAATATTATTGATATTATTTATTATTATTTATTTATATAATATGAATATAATATTAATTATTATTATTAATTATATTAATTATATATATTATTATAATTATTTATTTAATATTATTATTATATAATTTATTATATTATTATTTTATATTATATTATTATATATAGATGAAAGCATTTATAAATCAATAATTTTTAACTATTATATTTGATATAAGTCAAGTTATTTCCTGTAATTATTATTAATTTTTATATATTGATTATTATATATTAATAAGGATAATTTGTATATGTAAATTTATTAACAGAAAACTGGTCAACGAACAGTTTTCTGTTATTAATTTGTGAAATTTAAATAGTAATTTCAGAAATATGCTCATTATTATACTCTGTATGGCTATAAGATTGTATTCTAGAATATCGCGATTATTCAACATATATTAATTATTGGATTCTTTTAATAATATGATCTCGATTATTAATTTTTGAAACTCGATTAGTTATATTTATGGTATATGTATTGGTAGTAGTAGTAGATAGTAGTAGTAGTTACTTGAAATGTAATAAAAATTAAATTTATTAATATAAATTATATAATAAACCTCAATTAATATAATTTATTATAAATTATCTAATTAATAAACTAATTTGTATATAATTAATTATTGATTATATATAGATTTATTTATATTATTATATAATAATTATTAATAATTTAATTAGATTTAATAGATTATATAATTAATAATAAATATTTACGTTATTATTAATGTGAAATTATGATATAATCATTATACTATATAATAGATGTTTATATATTACATTAAAATGTTAATTATATTGTTTAATATTAAGAAACTATAATACAAGGTATTAAAATAAAATTAATTTAATTATAAATTTAAATATATTATAAATATAATAATTTAAGTATAATATGATTAATTAAGAATAAAGCTGGGAACCTGGCTTGCATAAGTATAATAATAATAGCGGATTAATTGTATATTATATGATTATTTAATTTGATGTTTAATTAATTTATTATGATAGAAGAGGCAATATTATTGAATTATCTATTATAGAATTCATTATTTCGTTCAGAAACAATTAAATATAATTAGTTCTTAAGGTGTCGTTTAAATATTAATTAGAAATTATTCATTATCATTTTATAAAGTGATATAAATTGTTATTGATAAATACTCCAATTTATTATAAATTAATATATATTTAATACTGCTATTATATATGATATATTAATATAATTAATAATAATTTAATTTATATATATCCATATAATATATTAATATATATTAATTAATATATTAATTAAATTAATTAATTATAATAATAATTTAGTTATTATTGTTATTATATATAATTAATATATATTGATATATATAATATTTATAATATTAATAATAATAATAATTAATAATAATAATAACAATAATAAATTTTGATAGTTCTTATGAATAAAGTTAGTATGTTAATAAATTATGATATTGATATTTTAAGTTATACTATTGGAAGGATAATAAAGACAAATTAATAAATAGATGAATCAATGAGTGATGAATGATTTTAATCCCAAATGGAGAGAGGTAATGAATCCATAAAATAATAATCAAAAATAATTCCATTTTTTTTAAATAATAATAATATTAATAATAATAATAATAATAATAATAATAATAATAATAATAATAATAATAATAATAATAATAATAATAATAATAATATATAATAATAAATAATAATAAGAACAATTAAACAATTTAACAATAACAGATAACAATAGAAGCATAACTCAAATAATTTCAAATAACAATAACAAGTTAAAAAATAACAATTAAACAAATAAACAATAACAAATAATAATAAGATAAATATAATAAATAATGAATAATAATAATAATAATATATAATAAATAATAATAAATAATAATAATAATGAATAATTAATGAAATAATAATGAATAATATATAATAATTTATAGCGTAAATGGTAAACGAAATATTGCATAAATATTACTTTTAAAAGAAATTGGAAATATATGTCTTTATAAAAAGAAGAAAACGTCCAAGAAAATTGCGAAGAGTAATAATCCAAAAAAATTTAAGAAATAAGAATAAGGAAATATTCATGAATTTCAAATAAGGTTGATATTTCTTCCCCAAAGAATTGCAATCGTTTCATTGGTATCATTATAATATTTTTACTTATTAGCTGATTTCTTATTCTCTTAATTCTTATTCTTTATTATTTTTGCATTTTCTTAATTTGTATGATACTAAAAATTTTAGTTTTTAATACGCAAAATCAAATTTTAAAATTAAAGTCTTTTTTTTTTCATTTTATGTAGCAAATTTTGACGTTATCAATTAAACCATTTTAGGGCTATCTTTAAGAAAGTATTGAGAACAAGATATTTTAAAAGTAGTAATGAAAAGTAGATAGATAGATAGAGTAGAGTGATAGTAGAGTAGTAGTAGTAGTAGTTAGATAAATAGGGAGGTGAGTGAGTATGTATAAGTATGTAGAGTTGATATTGATTGTAGTTGTAGTAGTAATATAAGTAGTAATTATAGTAGTAGACATTTAGTGAAGTGTTAAGATTAGTTGTTTTTCGTTGTTTAAGTAGTGAAGTAAGTAGTTTAAGTTAGTAGTAGTAAGGTTTTAAGTATAGTAGTAGTAAAGTAGAGTTAAAGTAGTATAGTGTAGTAAGTTAGTAAGTTAAGTATAGTAGTAATTGTATGAGTAAGTAGTAGTAGTAGTAGTAGATAAGTCCCTAAATATTATTTTGGTAACAGATAAGTTATTAAGTAGAAATCAGAATATTAAATTCACCTAAAATAAATACTAACTGAGCTGACCCGACATATACTGATATATTAACCAGCTTCAACAAAAATCCCCCCCCCTCCCATACATTTAATTATAAAAGCCCTGAATATAAGAGTGACAAATATTTATAGCATAGATCTCACTATAAAGTTTCGATAGTACACATAAAAATAATGGAAAGTAAAGAAATTTTAAATATCGTTATCACAGTAATAATAGTTTTAAGAAATAACCAAAAAAATTATAGTGTCGTGGTAAGAATGAAGTTTCTTAAGTTAGCTCACATTAATAGATTATAGTGTAGCAATCCCAAATGTCTTCTGCCATTGTAGGTAGAGAGAAGATCTGAATAACTCTGAAAGAAATTATGTAGGAAGAGGCAGATTTTTGAGTGGGGAGCTTTTTTGCTAGACTCTGAGAATCAAATTATTATCTTCATAATTGTTTAGCAAAAAACCTAAGCACTCTCTATAAGAAATAGATATGAATATGAGGGTATAGATAGATAGATCTAGATAGTAGATAATGACTTACGCATTTAGACTAGATAGATAGACTAGATATACTCATGCATATTCATTACGCATTCAGCATCTAGACTTCGTATGTAGATCTTCACATCTTACGTACTTCTACTCTCATAGTCATCTCTCATTTCACTTATCATTCTACTCTAACTAACGTACATCCTCTCTCTTTCTTAACTTTAAAATCTCTCTTACTCTTATCCATTGCTATCATGCACGTCTTACGGTGACTTCAGAGTACTTCAGTTTCTAGTGCTCTGTTTATCGTCTAGCTACTCTAACATCGGTCTCTCTCTCTCTCCTCTTCTCTCTTATCTACTCAGCGTTCATACTCAATACTTTTACTCACCTTACTGCTTTAGCTATCATCACACCTACCAATACTCTCTCTCTATATGACTACGTATTATCTCTTCCTCTTAGTTATTACAATATCAAATATCTCAAATTATACTTATATGGATGTTTAATAATGCATATATATTCTATTAATTAAAATTTTTAGTCCAAATTACTTATAATATATAACAAGGTATATGAGTAAAGAAATGTAGATTCAGTTTGTGATAAATTATAATTAGATAGGTTAACTATAGTGTCTTGGTTGAAATTTTTCGTCCAATTACTGTTTTAGAACAAATTATCTAGTTTGTTTTTGTGATGAATGTCACGTGGTTTGGTTTTCTTTTCTGCTATTTTATGACATTAATCGAAAACCTCTTTGAATATTTACAGGTCTACCCCCTGGTTATTCAACTGCCGATTGAAAGTTCTTCAAGTTATGGTAATTAATCCTACAAAGTACATTTTAATAGTAAAAATAAAATAAGTACATATTTTAATAATTTAATTTTTTTTCTTTTCGTAATTAAAATTTATTACAATTACTTTTATTATATTTTAAAAACAATTTTATAAGTTGATTAAAATTGATTACAATAGCTTCTATTATACATTAAAATCAATATGAAGTTAGTTCGGAGCAATGCTAATATTAATAAAAACCTTCAGGTGTTATCATATCCTTTAACTTATAGTTTTTCAGGTATAATAATGATATTCTTTAACTTATATAAGTTTTCTTTTAACGTCATATGGGCTTTAATGCCTCTTTAACTTATTCGTCTCAACAAGATATTAATGATAATTCTGTAGACTATATATATACGTTCGCATATCAGGTATTATCCAACTTATATAATCTTTTTAATCTTTAATTGCAGAGAAGAAGGTTTAATTATAAATGATATTCTATTTATTAAACTTATACTCCTACGATCATAAGAGTAGGTACATCAACTATATAAAAAGTTCCATATCTTTGATCAAAATTATCGAATACAATTACTCCTAATGTCGAGTTCAGATAATTCACCTGTATACTTAAAAGTTTATTATTAGTATATTTTATATATAATTAATTATAATATTGTAGGCATATTACTCATATAAACCAATAGCTACTCAAAGCATAAAATGTACACTTCTGAGAGATATACATAAAATATTGTTGATTTTCATATCAAAGTGGTGATCTAAGATTTTTCCCCTATCCATAAAAAAAAAAAGAATCATAAAAAGATATATATATGATATATTAATATTATATTAGAATTACATAAATATTATTGAATATATTTATAGATATATATATTATATATATTATAATAATGAATATATATATTATAATATTATAATATTATAGTAATATAGTATATATATATATAGTATATATAATATATATATATATATATCATACACCTACTCTCCCAAAAGAGCCTGGTAGCGTCACATGCCTGAACAGAATAAAATATAGTATGAATAGATAATTGTATGACGCAGTCGAAATATATATTAATATATTAATATATATAATAAATCTCCTATAAAATGAGTAGTCATTCATGATACCCACTAGGTTAGCTATTCCTAGGCGTTTACTGCTGTGATATTTACTCTACTGTAGTACGTATCTATGTGATATATATATAATAGCAACCATACACAAAGTCAAGTAACGCCGTGAATCATATGCTACATAACATTACTTGTGCGTGAACAAATTTATATCAATATAATATTTGTATAGTGAGAAAAATTATTACTCTGACTATTCAGCACTCGTCCATCGTACAACTAGCGTCTCATCAGTTATAGATCAATTATATAGGCTTCATAACCTAACCAGTACTCGAATCTTTTCTCCCTATAAATAAGATAACGTGCATCTCTAAGAGCTCAATTTATCAAGTCTCCTTGCATTCAATATCACGAACTTTTTCATTTAAAAATAATTTTGTAAATTTAATATAATATATAGTATATATATAATATATATTATTGTGATTTTATCGATAAAGTAGCCTCATCTTTAAGGGAGGTTTGATTATATATATGATCGGAATCTTAGTGAAATGCCCTAGATTATACATAGTTCAAACTACATGCTGTGTGATATACTTATTAGATACCAAAGTCCTCTCTCTGAGAGCTGAAATAACTATAGGTCTCTCACGTATATAATATATATATATATTTAATAATTTAAATTATTTATAAAATACCTTTCAATCAATGTAATTATAATACGACAAAGAAAAAGAATCCTTCAATATAAAATATATTAATTATCTAAATGTAATTATATTTAAATATCAGAGTAATATTATATTATTTATAATTAAAATTATGCTAGTTAGTAATATATAAGAGAATAATGTAATTTCACAACCACTATTAAATACAGTAATTATAAGTATGTAATATGCTAGTACACAAGTCTTGATGTTTGATAATTGTTATGTTCAATTATATTTCAATAAAAATTAACTAGTAATTTAGATTATATTATTATATATATATATATAATATATATATATATATATATATATATAATATTATGAAATATAGTAGTGATATAGTATTAACTATACGTAGCGCACACGTAAGTTATATCTTCTATTTTGCTTAGTTTTTATGTTATAGTGTCTCATCTCAAGCTAGAGAGCAAAACGGTATGCTAGACTTATTTACAACTAAGTTGCCTTTTTCAAACTCATGCCGAAACACCTGGATCTGATTCTTTGAAACTTCTTATATCAACAAAGTACCAAGTGGTCATTCCAGAAGAGTTTGTCAGATCTAATGCAAAGAAGAATTTTGCGAAATATTCTAATAAAGAAAGATGCAGATCAAAATTAGAAGTCTTGACAGATCTCAAGAAAAGTAACAAACGATCAACCATTCTCATGTAATTTCGTAACATTCGGAATGTTGGTTCTAGCTCTTCTTGTTGTTCATCAAATTTTTTCATCTTGCTTGAGAGATGACACTTCTGCATCGCCAAAATTAGTTTAGTAAGACATTCTTGTACGCCAGATTCATTAAATCTGGCTCGTAGCTCTTGCACTTCATTTTAAACACTAATGTTCAAACTTTCATGTTCTTCAAAGATATACTGAAAGTGGCAATCTTGCAGAGCGACTAGGGTACGAATGTGTGCTTCAACAGCACGTCTGAAATTCTTACCTGAAATGATTTGATTGAATATTAGCACCATACAGCACTGACCACAAGTAAGGAATTCCAGTTTCATCAATAAAAATTCCAATTGCATTGTACGTATCATCCATTTGACATTAGTTGCTGGACTGGCCTATAAAGACTCAAGTCTAGAGTCAAGACACATTTTGAATTATTATTGCCACATATGTGTTTATTAAGAAGTTCCAGTTTGGTGAGGA
Organism: Trachelipus rathkii; assembly: GCA_015478945.1. Lineage (NCBI taxonomy): Eukaryota > Metazoa > Arthropoda > Malacostraca > Isopoda > Trachelipodidae > Trachelipus > Trachelipus rathkii. Next base: position 18,949 of record JABUQX010012337.1, read on the forward strand.
AGGTTAATTGAACTGAATAATCAGTGGGGCTGCCTTCCTTTCCGGGACATCCAGGTACGATGAATTAAAGGCTGACCATGTTGGTATGTCTATGCTTTCCTTCGTTTGATCCGATGCATCTGACAGGTCAATTCCTGAACTCTCTATGTCATATGTTTCTTGTGATTCAATCTGTAATTCGAAATATGTTTCTTGCTCTGGTGACCACTTTACACATTTGCTCATTAGCCAGGCCATTTCCCACTCTAAAATCTTTTCTTAGCAGTCGAATTGCTGGCATGACCCCTTTTATAATTTTACTGCAACAACAGATACCATCTAGTTGGGTTTACTGGCTTAAGGGTCATTGAACCTTTGTATTCCATTAAAGTGGTCATACATTGAGGAAGAATTGTTAATGAGCGACTTATCGCTGGACCTGAAACTACTGTCATCTCAGGCTGGTCTTCAGATAAGTACTCTTGGTAGCAGACCTTGACTTTTCCGTGTTGAGTTTCTTTACCATCAATAGTATCTTCGAGGAAATCTATATTATCTACTGCACAATACATAAACCTCCCTCTGACAAAGTTAGTGGAATATACACCCTAGCAATTTTCATCCATTTCGGCCTGCCATAACTTCTTTTTGCTACTGATTATCTAGCACAGAACTTGCTGTATCAACTGAGCACCCTTATACTATGCAAAGCTGGACAAGGAAATTTGCTGCAAGTATTGGGGAATGAACTGTTTTTTTAAACCAACACCTAAATGTGTTAGTGGGTAAAGTGACGGAGTATGCTTGGTCATCGTTCGTTAGTTTCATTTTTTGGTTTGCCGTTCGCTTAGGCCATTCATACATTAAGGCTTTGTGAAAGAGTACCTGATGGCCCTTTTGAGTACTTGTTTTCTGCTATCAATTTTCTGGCGTCTTATTGGGAATAATTTTCTTTCAGGCAATACATCCACAAAGAAAAAAATTTCAAGTTCAATTAAAACAGATTTGCTATGTTCAGTAGTATCTACTGATCCTTGAAAATTGCCCACTGGTTGTTACAGACAAAATGTCAC
>JABUQX010012337.1:27500-32031 GCA_015478945.1 Trachelipus rathkii
AATATATATATATATTTATATATATATAATATATATATATATATATATATATATATTTATGAGATGTACCGATAGTATCGGTATTCGGTAGTTTCGGCCATTTTTGATGGTATCGGTACGGTATGGTAAAGGCCGAATACTTTAGCCGATACTTCTACTTTTTGGGTGAAAAAAAATATAAGAAACTTTTAGATTTCAATAATAAATCTAGTTCGATAAAAAAATATTAAGTTATTGTTTTTTTTTTTTCTCGATTTAATTTTAACTTAGATTTTTAAACGTTTCTCCAAACTTGCTTTAGCGCAAAATTTATCTTTGTACAAACCATATATAATTTATACAGATTTATCTACTTTTTTAGTTGGATCAATTGTATTTTTTTTTTTGTATTGCAATTGTGAGACGTGTGAGTGCAGTTGAGTGTTTTTAAACTTTCTGGATTATTCATATTTTAGGTATTTGCTGGAAATAGGGTTTTATCGTTTTAAAATTTAGGTTTTAGCGTACGAATAAATTTTCCTCATTTCTCCTTTGGTTTTTGTCTATTGTTTTTATTTTTCGTTTGTTTTTTGATTGCGTGTGCGTGTATGATAGCCGATTGCACAGGCGTGCTTTCTTTTGACTTTACCAACATCAATGGCTTGCACTCTAACTCTGCATCCATGGAAAACTACCTCTCTAACTCTAAACCTAATTTTATGCTCTTGTCTTGAGACCCAGATGGCTAAGAGAATTCATCCTTCAACTCGGTTAATATATCCACTTACAAAACTTATTTTTATTAATTTTCGTAGAAGGGTGGATTATGTGCCTTTGTAAATATAAACATTCCTATAAACACGTCTCGAGAATCTCGATCTCCTAACTTCGATGGTTCTGTGGCTTAAAATCTTCTTCCTTCTACTACAGTATTCTTATGCTTCTGCTACTGTTTTTCCTAACAGAACAGATTTTCATGCCTTTTTTTGATTACCTTACCTACTTCTCAAACGAGATGTTATATCTCTCATCAAATACTGGAGGTCCTCTATTTAGCAGGGATTTCAATGATACACCAAAAACTGAATGTTGGCGTTCCTTCTCGTACTGATTTGTTGGGAGGGAAGCCGAATCATTTCAGTATTCTCAACGATCTGGAGCAACTGATTAATAACCTGCACACATTCCGGATCGTCCCAAACCAATTTTGAACACACTTGACCTATGTTTTCACCACTAGATCCTTCTCTCTATAAATACCACCACCTCGCTCCTATCGGTAATCTGACCACAACCTTATATCTAATTATTTTAATATTTTCTTTCCAACATCTCCATCTGCCCTATTGCGGATTTTTCTGGCACTTTGATCGGGGCGATTGGGGGGCATTGCGTTCTTTCTATCGCTAACTATAATTGAAGTGACTTGCATTTGACTCTAAGATGCTTCAGATTCTTGCCGATTAAATTGGGAATTGTAATGTTTAATGGATTGAGCAGGTTCATCCTTCTTGGGACTAAATCTTTTTTCCTCAAAAATCCATGGTTCGAATCGTGCATTGTTTCCCTGTTCCATTTCAGGCTAGAGACAATTAACTATCGGGTGTGGAAAAATTCTCGTTTCCTATCACTCTCGCTAATTTTCATTCAGTAAGAAATCGTTGCAGGGATACTCTCGACGAGCAAAGCGGGGGACTTTCATTAAACGAAAATGCGCTGACTCCTTGGTTCTCCTACTGACAATCTCTCTGGCTTCTGCCAAAAACCATCTCTAACAACTTCTGTAAATTCATCCTTTCCTCCTCTTATTCGTCTTATGATGCTGTTGTAATACTCCAACTTGAAAAGGAAAAAATCATCCTCTTTGGCCTCCTATTTTTCCTCTAATTCAACCCTGGACAATTCTGCTTCTCCTCTTCCTCCTCCTTCTCCTCTCAGGTGTCCTAAATGCCTTTACCTGTCATTTCATTTGTTCGGGTGCATGGGCCCCTTTTTTCCCCCTTGGAAAAATCTATGAACGTTAGAAGGCGGGGTGGCCCGGATTGCATTCCTCTCGAGTTTTGAGGAAGTGTGCTTCCGTGCTGACCCCCACCCCTCGTTTCAACTTATATTCTCTATGCCTTCAATATAGCACCTTTCCTCAGTGTTGGAAGGCGGCATATGTCCAACCTATTCCGAAAAAATGATTGCTGTTCTGCTCCTTCTAACTATCGCCCTAGAGCTCTTCCTTTGTATTCTATCTAAGATCTTTGAAACCTTCTCAACTCTCACTTCTTAGATCATCTTGGAATCTCTGTCCCTTCATTTATTTCGTGCATTACCAGTACGGCTTTGTGTGGCTCGAGATTCTACTGGCGATATACTTCCTATTTAACAGATTTATGGTTTTCCGCCCTTAGGGAACTAAGGGAAGACTTGTGTGGTGGCGCTTGACAATCCAAAGCATTTGACCGGTTATTGGCACGCGTCACTGCTCTCCAAGCTCCCTCCTTCTCGTCCGACCTTTCTCTCTTCTGTGCTCCTTTCTATGTTCTAGCTTTCTTTCAAATAGTCGAGAGGGCGTCTGGTTCCGTTTCGAGTTGGAAGACGTCGCGAGCGTGCTGTGTTTCTAGTTCAATAGTGGTTGTACCCTGTCAGTCAATGATCTAATATCCTCATCTGCACACTTAACTCTATATCACTTCAATAATAATGTCTCCGATAGACTTGACCCTTCATTCTGTGCGAACTCATTCAAATCTCACACTTGTTGCCCTCTTCCAAACTTTTGAGCTTCTGAGAATCCCCTCTCGTGCCTTAATCTTATACCGTGGCGTGGGCTCTGCTTCCATCTGAGATAAGATCTTAGTCCAGCCCCGTGCGTTGTGAGGTGCGTATCATAAGCTTCTGTAATATTTCAATTCTTTAAAACACAAAAGCCCCAACTTCTCATAATATCTCTCTGCTAACCACACTCTAGCTGTTCTTCTTCATCTCTTTCGATGCGGTTCAATATTCGTCATGTGCCTCTCTCTTTTTCTCATGCAAGTGCTGTTGATGTGAGCGGTACACTTTTTCCATCTTTTTTATACTAGCCCTCTTATTTTACATCATAGTCTTACGTGTCATTATATAATTCACTTTTCTACCAACGTTACGAATTATATCACCATACTTTATCTGACCATTCTCAATTCCTTCGACTTTTTATTTGGGTGTACAGTAGGATTAACTTGGGAGATATCTTGTTTCTTACTGTATTATACCAGTTAGATGAAATTCTAAAATAATGTTCGCGCTGCTTTAATACTACAAGCAAACAGTTTAAAATTCGAACTTCTAAAAACGACTACTTGGGTTAATAATAAACATAGGTGTCAATAATAAGTTTGTGTCTTAAATTTTTTAATTCAATATACGCCTGGTTATATTATACATGTTCATAATAATACATGTAATATTTTAAGAATTATTTATGATAACTGAACTTTGAATAATTTTTGGTGTGAGAGTGCACGTGCAAGGGAATATACGCTAAAGTGTGTTTCAAATTGTGTTACTTGTATAGTAAATACACTGTCGCCCTATATCACCCAATTATGGAAATGGTGTTGATATACTTAAAAAAGAAAAACCTTTACGATAGCCAAAGAACTTTAACTTTTGTATATAATTATTAAGCACTATACTTCTTTCACCGAGGTGTTCACAGGTATTTTTTTCCTCAAAAAAGATTATATAAAGATACTCATATTTCAAAGTCTCTTTTGACTCATTCTGTTTTTGTCAAACGTATACTCCTGCGTTGATGACAACTGTTGGGAATGATTTGAACAATGTGTCAGCAAGAAATTCATAAGATCTTAATTTTAAAAATAAAATCGATCAGCTGTTCTTTTTTAATACTGAACATTTACTGCCATTGAAAGAAATCTAGTTTTCTGATGAGAGAAAACAACAACAAACGGTAGTTCAAGAAGACTTAAAAGGAACTAAAATGCTTGTGAAAAGACCTCAAAATGTTTTATTCCTGAGTTGCAAGCACAAAAATTACATTATTGTTGCACTCTTGGATTAAAAGCATTGATTAGTAGAACAAATATCTATGTGTTCGAAGCTCTCTAGTTGCAAAAAAAATTTTACATATACCCTATGTTTATCCCTCTGAATGAGTAGATTTTTCCAAAGAAAAGCTGAATACGCAATTGAATATTAGTTGAAGATTGCTAGGGTCATGCCTGGAAAATCCATACAGACATACTCTTAGATGAGTGGAAACTTAATATCGAATTGAAAAATTTAAAAAGCTGAACCAGAGTCCGAAAAAAAATCTAATAGATCTGTATTGGGCTCAGTCTTTTAATAAAACCGATCCATCAGTAAACAGTTCAAGATTTCCAACAGGTGAAAGAGTAGTAAAAGCTTCACTGTCGCTTCACATGGTAATGCAGATGTGGAAGAGCATTTTCCACATCAGGCAGAACTCTTACAAAGTTACCAGTGTCATCAATATTGATAACAGAGCATGAACATACTTTTAAATGCCTCTTTAATCACTGTTAAAAAGGCTCTT
>JABUQX010012338.1:0-25000 GCA_015478945.1 Trachelipus rathkii
CATACCATACAATAATCTTCCCTGTATGAGTATACAATATGTGGTAATTCACCACCCAGTCAATCCGTTACTATCTATGGCTGATAGCTCACGTCGTTCAAATTGCCATGTCTCACAGGTTTCCCTCTTGCACACCTAAAAGTTTATAAACGCTATATTAGCATACTACATAAATTAGTAAATAAATTATAAAAAAGCTTTAAACTAGATTTCAGATACATTCATATCTGGTTACTGTGTTCACCTGGGATTGAGCAGGCGCTTTCAGTAGATCTATGTCCCCGAGTCCAACACGGTGATATGGTCCCACCGAGCTCCTTTCAGAGAGCCACTCGAGCCTTAATCCGAGCTCATCTAAGATAATGTAAAATTAATAAGTATGATACAATTCTAGTATATGTATATTATCTAGAGTATTAATTAATATATATTACTAGTGTATATATATATAATTATTAAATTTAAATATATCTTATATAATATATATATATATTATATATATATATATATATATATTATATATATAAATATATATATTCTTATATTATATTATAATATATTAATATATATATATATATATATATTATATATATAATATAATATATATATATATTATATATATATATATTATATATAGTTATAATATATATATATAATTTATACATATTATATATATATATATTGTATATTATATGTATTATATATATTATATATATTATCTATTTATTATATTATATATAATATACTATATATATACTACTATTTTACTATTATATATATAAGTATATGGAGTATAATTAGTTTTAAAAGTATACCATATTGGGAGATAAGGCATGAGGAAGTCAGGATTGTAAGTCTGTCTTGAGAATCTGGTAAGTTGAGGAGAGTCGGTTTTTGGCAGGTGGCAGTGTCGGGTTTGTTCTGTAAATTGTACTATTCCAGTGACCAGTTTGAGTATTTGCTTTGTAACTGAAAATTTGTCTGGTGTGTAGGTGTCCTCTTGAGATTTACTCAGCTATGTCTTTATCAATAATTCTTTATGTCGTATGTTTAAACAGTTTGACGAATGTTCTCTTCATATCATAATTTATGTAGACTTACTCTTACATAATAATATGATCAATTAGTTAATTTTAAATAATTCTCGTGAGTATCACATTCACGCAATTCAGTTTGTCAGCACATAAAAATAATCGACTGAGTGAGTACAAGAATATGAGATTTATACAACTCCTATATAGAGGAGTTTTATTATTAATATTATATATAATACTTAATATTATATATATATATATTCTAAAATATATATTTAATAATTATATTAATATTATATATATATATTATATATATATTAATAATATTTCAGTAATATATATATATATAATTATATTTAATAAAATATATTATATTAAAATATATTATTTAATATTATATTATATTAATTAAAAATGTTTTAAAATATAGATTAATATTATTTTATATCATATATATTTGATATTAGTTAAAGTGTGTTGTACTTGTCAAAAATCTGATTACGAATTTACAGCAAAAGTTTCTGAGAAATCAATTATATTATTTTCTAATACGTTTACAATTTTGTTATCTTACTTTTAAACAAACAGCTTTAAGAAAGTATTGAAACAAAATAAAAAATATGCAATATACGTTCATCGAGAACTTACAAACGTTTCTTTGTAGAAAGTACAACAATCTTTCTGGTTCCTCTACCTCACATTCTTTCTGACCTTTGCACTTTTAAAATGCCAACACGAACTTTGCTACTTCCTCTCTCCCTCTCTACGTATTCATGAATCACTGCCAGTAATTCTGTTGCCTTAACTTTTGTTAAAGCTGAAATGTTTACGCGAACTTTTCCTCTTAATTCTCACACACTGAACGGTTTCATAGCTATTCCTCCTCTCCGTCTTCTTTCAACTCCTTAAAACGTTAATGCTGCACTTTCTGAGCTTAACACTAAGAATGAGGAAATTGCTGAAGTTATCCCTCCAGTGGCCCTCAAAACTTATACTTTGGAGTTTGCACCCTGCCTTGGAAACTATTTCCTCACTGCATATCAAAATTCAACATTTCCAATCTGCTGGAGGAGTGTATTCATACAGCATGTGCTGAAATATTAATGAGATGATTCAGCAAACCAACTATCGTCCTATCGCTTTAACCTTTGTTCTTCCGAAAGCTTTAGAATTTTTATTTAGCAACAAGATTTAGAAACATCTTAATCTCTGATTGTTATTATGACTTCTTTAAGGGCCGTTCAATTGGTGATCTTTCATTTTTCTTCTACTCTTGGACTTCTGCCCTTCCGCACTTCGCTTTTATTTAATATTGTCGCATTTACTTACTGTGATAGAATTTATTTTAATTTCTGATGGCTTTAGATACAAATTTGACAAGGTCGTATAAATCGTATAAACGACTAATTTAGCAACATAATTAATTATAATATATATATAATATTAATATTTATATATATAATATATATATATAAGGACTTTTAAAATATTTGAGTGCTAAAAAAGGTTGGATAACTCACCAATAGAATAAAGGAATTAGGAATACCGTGATTAGGTGGAAATAAGCCTGGAGGACCTTAAAATAAAAGTACCTTCATCTATATACAATATACCTTTGAGGTGGAGGTATTACCGTACTAAGGTGAAATCTAAGTATATTAAGTGACCCAGTAAGTTATATAAGGCAATAGGTGGGCTGAAATAGAGTATAAAAGATGGATTAGAATAAAGTGATTGGGTAGTAAAGTTGAAATTTATGTGTTATTATTGTAGTACATATATAACTAATATATACTATATTTTGAGGTTTTTTTTATTAATAAGTTTGAAAGAATTTAAAACTCAAATACCTTATATAAATAGGCAAAAAAAATCTCATATTAATTATTAATTTTAATAGATTTTAAAGAAATTCATCATTATATTGTATATATTTTTTTGATAACTCTACATAATATTAGAAATGAATAAGTAAGTTGAGAGATTAAATGAATTCAGTAAATTTTATTAATAAGTTTGTATGCAGTACTGTGCAAAAGAATTGCTCAATTCAACATAATTTAACATAATACTATATAACATTCTTTAGAATACCGTAATATAATATGGTATAATATTATATATAACACTGTATTATATCTTAAAGTTAAAGGCAATTATTCAATTTAAAAAATTTTATAAATCAAAAATGGACATGAGGCACATAGACAATAAGAGTATACATATATTATCACCTATAAAATTGTGTGGGTGAATAAGGATTAAACAAATTATTGAACAAAAAAGAAAGATTATTACCGTAATTCTCGTTATTTTTTATAGTTTATATAGTTATTCACTCACTCATAGTCGGACTATTAGTTCGAAGATACCAAGAGATCAACTCATCAAGAAAACTCTTGATCATGGTGAGGGCCAGATGTCGCTTGGTTTTTGATTAATAGGTAGGATGCACGGATGTTTTACAAGAAATATTGGGCGGGGAATACATTATTTTACAGAATGGGAGTTCGATATCAAGAATTATATTATAATAAATATATAATAAAATTACAAATTATAATGAAGTGTTATTAGATTGGCGTTATAATATATAGAATATTTGTTGTATTTAATATAATTTTTTAGTTAAATATTTAATGTTCTTGGCAATAACAATTTTAACATCACTTATTTTAATTTTTTCTATAATTAGCTTCTTCGTATTATATAACATAATTACCTAGATATTTATTAAGTTATAAGGTCGTTACTGGACAACTACTAGTTAAATTTTAGTTAAACTCATTTTAGGTATACTATTAAATGTGACAAATAACTAAACAATTAATTTAATTATTAAATTATATAGCTATGCTTTTGAAATATAAACAAATATTCCTGCAAAAATTGGAATTAGCATTTGGGAGAGAGCATCACGAACAGTATAGGCAAGTGATTGAACTTGACTTAAATTCTTGTTCTTTATGGAGTGTTTATATAGTTTATCTGTGCTAGGAACGATTGAGCTCTCGTAAAATTCGGGTATTTGTATGATACTAGACTAGATTAATATTGAGACGGATTGGTACTGTTTGGCATATCTGTTGTATCGTTGGTTTTGTCACGTAACTGACGTTATCTCGACGAAAGATAACAAATCCCCGCGTATAGATAAGTATATGTGGATATGGACTAGTAACCCGCCCGTAGTTGAAGTCCAGGTGAGTGGAGGTCTATTCATCCTCACCTCACGCTATATTCTATATATATAGGGGTATGAGATCAACGGTGAGGGACTTATATAATTTACTCACCCCTTATTATATACCTAAGGGGATGGTTTCATACCTATATATACGGGTAAACCTATAATATATATATACTACCTATAGGGTGAGACAGCTATTTCATTTTTGGCTTTCTTTGGGTTTCGGTACAGAAGGGGTTTCCTTTATACGAAATCCTGGTATGTACGTCATTTGTGTTGAAAATCTGGCAATGATCACCTGGTCCGCGAAGTATTAGTATAGTTTCGCAACCTAGCAACATGGGCAGTTCTACATAAATAAACTATCGCAGGTAACCACTCCATGATATTTAGATTTACGTGTTGAACGGTATCGCCGTCTTTCATGTTACCATTGTTCTCTGGCATTAAGAATGAACCAGTTTATTTTTCAAATTGGTTAATTTTATTAAAAATTCGTTTGACAATTTGTCTATTTTATTGGGAAATTTTTGGCAGAGTTCTTTTGACAACAGACTCCGTACTTCATAGTCCTTAAGACAGATATCAACTGCGGACTGTTAATCACGTATGATATTACTTATGAAAACATGTTTATACAACTTTTTCATGTGTTATTTTTTTTTTATTTATCAAGACTCGGGGTGCCAACCGTATAATATAACATAAATTTTTCTCGAACTTTATTTATTTATTTTTATTTATTGTTAAATTTATTAAAATTTTCTTAACGTAATTTAAATTTTTAGTTTTCTTCTTTTTTTTTTTCTGTTTTCTTTAAAATTTTTTTCAGAATTCCCGGTGACGTCACGGACGGGATATATAATTGTCACTTGGCCAAATTTATATTTCGGCTGGACGGAATACGAATCAAATAAATCAAAAATATCAAAAAAAATCAAAAAAATCAAAAATTGGGATTTTTTTTAAAATCAAAAAAATCACCAAATGCCATCCCTGCTTAAAAGGTATCCCTAAACTTTACTGTTTTCTGCTGCCGAAAGGTAAAATTAAGCCATATATATATTAGTATATATATATATATATATATATATAATATATATATATATATATATATATATATAGTATATTATATATATATAATATATATATATATATATATATATTAATATATATATATATATATATATATATATAATATATATATATATATATATATATAATATAATTATTACTCAACAAGTTTGAAATTTTGTACGGCTCAAAAAAAATTTCAAACGTTGATCTCTTTGTATTGTTCTTTTTGAGAAATTGAAATTTTGCTAAATAGCCGACTAGATGTTCTCTTTTCCTTCCTCTCTTAGGAATTAGTGACTTTACCTAAAAAATAGCAAGCCAGGAATTTTTTTCAGTAGCAGAAAAATGCGATTTGCATCCTTTACAATAAAAGTTATATTTCTGCCCTTGTTTAGTTAACTCACATCGAATATCACAGTGTATACATGTTTTTGTTTCTACGATTAACTTGTTATATTGCAGAAAAGCCAATAAAGTACTTTCGTCACCAATTAATTCATTTATAGACAAAATTGACATTATAAATCATTTATACACGCACTTTTATAGACATGTTAACATAAAGACGATACCTTCAAACTAAATCTAATATCATTTAGCATAGTTTATTTATTAAACTGCCATGTTGCTAGTTTCATATATATATTCCCATATATTGCCAGATTTTCAAACACAATGCGAACATACCAATATATATACAGTATATATATATATATATATATATATATATATATATATATATATATAATTATAATTAATAAATATATATATATATATTAATATATATATATTATAATTATATATATCCACATATACTTAACATACGCAGTGTTACGTCGGAGATACGTCAGTTACGCAAACCCACGTCACAGTATGACGTCACGCATTCATTTCAGCTATACGTACATACGAACGAAGCTCCGTTTAAATATATATAAATGCCATAAAAAATAATAACTTTTAATTATTTTTTTTTATTTGAGTTAGATAATTGCGGCTATTCAGCAGGATCTTTCACTAAAATGGTATTCTATTAATATTTTGTATTTTTCCCACTTTTAACCAATAAGCATAAATATAAAGTTGCCAGACGCTTCAAACGGTTGTAATACGAAGAAGCTAATTAGGAAATATTAAAGTTTAAATCTATGCAAACTAACTTAACTAGACATAACCTTACTTAACGCATCATAACCTCATTTAATGTAATTTTATTTTTATATTTATAATTTATTTCATTGCATTGTTTAAAAAAAACGCATCTGCCACCATGAGAGTTTGTAGATTTTGTTCGATAATATACAGAGAAAAAATAAAAAATAACCAAATTTTTATCTTTTTTTTTCTTTTTTTTCCACAAACAATTTATAGGAAAAAGATCCTACTGAATGTCCGATAATTGCTATTAAGATTTAAGTAAATAAGCATTTTTACTCATTAATTTCAAAGTTATGTTTGTATATTTGAGATTGAGCAATTCTTTAAACAGTTTATCTTTCCCAAACTTATAAAATTTTACAAATTAACAGCTCACATTTATCATCTATATTTGTTTCAAAATTTCAAATTGCTGATTTAAAAACCAATCTGTTAATATTATGGATTTTTTTTTGCTATTAAATATATATATATATATATATATATATATATATATATATATATAATATATATTATTATATATATATATAATTTATATATATATATATATTATATAATATATTATATGATAAATTCCGAAAGTTAGAAATATATATATTAAATCTTTGTGCCAGAGTTTATCGAAGGCCTTCGATATGTCTAGCGCCACAGAAAAAGATTCACCGAAATGCGGAAGAGAAGAGGACCAAGAGTCGTAGAGAAAGGAATGAGGAAGATCATCAGTCGATTGGTTCTTACAGATGCCATACCGGCAATGTGAGATAAGATTGAAAATTTAAGATATTTCTAAATCTTCTTGTTAAGAATAGATTAGGAAACTTTGGGAAAAACAGAGGTTAAAGCGATAGGACGATAGTTTGGTTGTTGACTCGAGTTTCACTTCATCACATGCTGAATGAATGCATTCTTTCAGCAGGAAGGAAAGGTTGAAGTTGATTGGCAGTGATGAGACAGTTTACCAAGGCAGGGTGCAAGCTCAGAAACACAAGTTTTGAGGACCACTTGAGGGATAACTTCAGCACTCTTCATTCTTAGTGTTAAGCTCAGAAAGTGCAGCATTAACGTTTTAAGGAGTTGAAAGAAGACGGAGAGGAGGAATAGCTATGAAACCGTTCAGTGTGAAATAAGAGGAAAAAGTTCGCGTAAACATTTCAGCTTTAACAAAAGTTAAGGCAACAGAATTACTGGCAGTGATTCATGAATACGTAGAGAGGGAGAGAGGAAGTAGCAAAGTTCGTGTTGGCATTTTAAAAGTGCAAAGGTCAGAAAGAATGTGAGGTAGAGGAACCAGAAAGATTGTTGTACTTTCTACAAAGAAACGTTTGTAAGTTCTCGATGAACTGAGTTTCTGGATTTGAAGACAACGATAATTTTTGATAAACCAAGATTTATTCAGTTTTAGTTCAAGAGATAGTGAATGGAATGTATGCCTTCATTTTAACACACACACACATATATATATATATATATATATATATATATATATATATATATATATATATATATATATATATATATATATATATATATATATATATATATATATATAATATAAATATATATTTTATAATATATATAATATACTGTATATAAATCCTAATTACAGTTAATTTAATGATATTATTAAACCCTGAGCGCACCGAACAAATAATTAACGAGATTTTAATTAATTAATATATACACTGAATTATACGAACACAGAATTGCTTCACAAATTAATATGCTTAAGATATAGTTGTAAGAGTCCGAGCTCTCGTTCCCGTGGCGGGTAACTTCTTCAAGAACTGATGATCAAAGTGTGACGATCAAAAGATTATGGTTCTGTTTTTCTGGCAACCTGGGTGAAAATTAAAAGGGAACATATTGTTTGGTTAAATTAGCTTGAGGTAATTTTTAAGTTTATTGGATTTCTTTAAATGAAAATTGGTGATGTTGTCAATGAAAGGGGTTTCTGTTTGATTATTGTAATTTTGAGTGTTTTTTTTTAAGAAAGATTCGGTTATTTTTCTTGTTGTGGTGTCTTGGATGGGTAGAATAATTTTGAAGAATGTAATATTAATGAGATGATTGTTATTGCTTCTATGAATTGCTATTGAAGAGGAAAGTTTATCAGTATGTAAGTTATATTTATGTTGGTAAATGCGTGTGTCGAAATTGTTGGTTTCCCCTATGTAGTGTTTGTTGTAATCTAGGCAGGGGATTTTGTATATACCGGAATTTAAATTAGGATGTAATTTTTTTGGTTTGAGTACGTGTTTGAGAGTTGTGAGGTTGGATTTTGTAGTTTGAATGGTATTAGGTACATGGTTTTTAATTAAATGTGTGTCTACGTTTGGTATAGGCAGTATATTAGTATAACTAGTTTGGTTTGTGTTAGGATTAAGGTGTTTGTTTTTAGCGAGTTTAAATTCTTTGTAGATTATACGTTGAGGATATTTAAGTTTTTTGAAAGTATTTATGATTTGTTTTTTTCTATTTCTAAGTACACTCTATCGCAGATTCTAAGGGCTCTTTAAAATAAATTAGAAAGTATTGCAATTTTGATAGATTTTTGATGTTCTGAATACCAGTGTATAAGTAACATATACATGGAACTAATAGAAAAATACATCATTTTCTCCAATCCACTTTTCGAATCAATAATATGGCTCAGATATGTAGACGATGTTTTTGCTTTAGTACCGAAAGAAAATAACACAAATCAAATCTTAAATTTTATTAATAGTATACATCAAGATTTTAACTTTACCATAGAAATTTCCAATAACAACACCATATCATTTCACGACATTTTTATCACCTGGTCCAACAATAACTTTCCTACTTAAAAAATACATGGAAAATCCACAGCCTCCGATTACAGGGTAAGTGACTTGATAAAACTTAATTCTATAAATAAGGGGGTGGGGGTTAAGGATGTGTTGCAGGTATTATGTATATATATATATATATATATTGAAGGTTTGAAGAATCAATCTAATAATATGTTGCCATCATTATTGTTGGTTGGATGACAAGAAGCAAATGAGTTATATTGGTTTATTTTTGCTTAAGGAAACAATCTAGGGAACTTAAAGAATTGCTTAACAAAAGAGAGAATGCCACCCCTGTCAAACGGAATATCAAGAAATTAGACACAAAAAAAGAAAGAAAACAAAAGTAGGACCTTACGAAAACATCTATTATCAGATTAAAAAGAAAAAAATAGAGAATTGATGTACTAATAATGGCACAGCCACCTAAGGTGAGCCCTACTTATCTACTGCTATATTAAATTTTATTTTATTTTGACCCCTTTTGGGCTTGCTATTTACTGTGGCTCATTTATAAATTGCGAGCCCTTTGAGTTCCTATGTTTCATGATGTGGATATAGTTAAATATGCATATAGTTATTTATTTCATGCAACAATAGCCTCCGTAAACATAAGGGAATAGAGAGTACTCTATATTCTATTATTATTATTATTATTATTATTATTCTGTAGCATTTTTTTTATGTATACAATATTTTTTTGAGGCTTACACATTAAGGTTGTTTAGTATGAGAATTATTATTTCATTATTATTGTTATAATAAAAAAAACTGTTATAAAAGTTTCTTTTTATACAACTTTAGTTTAGCCACATTTTTGTGTTATTTCTAAAGGTATCAATTGGTGAGTGTTTTCTCTTCTCATGTAAATGCAGCTTTAAACATTAATTAGCTAAATCTTTTATTTTTTTTAAACTAATTATATGACTTAAATTCTAAGTGGTGGTTGTAGTCACTCAGAAGGGGCAACATAAAACAAATGATACACAATTCATCTCTGGAAACAAGATCCACAACAACACTTGTCAAAGGA
Source organism: Trachelipus rathkii (assembly GCA_015478945.1). Taxonomy (NCBI): domain Eukaryota; kingdom Metazoa; phylum Arthropoda; class Malacostraca; order Isopoda; family Trachelipodidae; genus Trachelipus; species Trachelipus rathkii. Next base: position 10,306 of record JABUQX010012338.1, read on the forward strand.
GAAAGTGCGAAAGAAATTCCTTCACTCTATTATTCATACCTCTCTTGGAATGAGTGGGACTTTCCTTATCTAAAGTACCTTACTTGTCCTCTAATTGTAACAAAAACTTGTTACATTATAACACAAAAGAAAAGTATGACCCCATTAATCATAGGCTGGAATGAAACTTAAATGCTTTATTTTTCACTGAATACTTGCTTTGAAATACTTATCAGCAAATATACTTTTATATGTACAGTCGTGTTCACAAGTTCGGTAAGAGTAGGGGAGCATGTAGCATACATATAGGTATACTGCACAATTTTAGTAAACAAGGTGCAATTTTTATCCTGAAGACTATTCTTTTGCATTAGCTGTGAAGTCTTTAGGATAAAGGTGGCATTTTTCTTGCTAAAATTATATAGCTATATTGTTAACAAATTTGTGAATGCGACTGTACCCTTCTACCAATTTAATAGCATTTTTACCTTTTGAAATTAAATTTTTCTTCTATTTAGGCAAAAACATTTTGAAATATATCAAAGAGAAACTGAGTAATAAATATAACAAATTAATGAATCAAATAATTAAAGCAATATGAGCTCCAATTCTGGTTAGAAAACCCACACTGGAAATTCAACGGAAGTCTCTATTATTTTCATTCTCAAAAATGCTGGTTCAAATAAAATCACTCATATTATTTTCCTAAAGGCTTGAAAACACAATTTCAAACATAAGCCAAACTCAGGTGATTTACTTTTAGTCAACTAAAACTTAAGCCAAGGTAAAACTAAATTAAACATTGATGTAGTACAATTCAATTTAAAATAATAAAATGCATAGCTGTAATAGAATAATAAAAAATATTCTATTTTATTTTTATTTTCCATTTACACCAGGGAAAAAAAAGGCAGGGTAGCCAAATCTAATTATCAATTAAAGTATTCAAACAATTTAAATACATTCTAAATATTTTTCTTCCTAAGGTTTGTGCTCAAATAAAATATTTAAGTCAATCTGGATGAATTATAAGATAGGAATGATATAGGATTATCGCATAGAAGGTCAGAAGAATTAATAGCCTCTCTATAGGAGATTGATTAGGAGATCAAAATGAGTATTTCAGAAGATGAAAGCTAGTTGGAAAGAAGTCCATGATTTCTGGGATTACCTTTAGTTAGTCGTGAGGTAGGAAGGGGGATGTAAAGCGGCTTTGAGAGCCCTTGTTAAGATAGTAATAGGTTATATAAGGAAGAGTTTAGGAGTGATATTTATTCAGAAAATACTCTCAGTTTTTTTTGTATTTTTAGTGTGAAGGATGGATTTTCTCGAATAGAAGATCTTTTTGCAGACTTGAGGAGCTAACATTGAAATTCGTAAAAGGTGTTGCGCTTTTCAGTACCCCAGAATTGGAGCTTGTTTTGGCAATAAAAATACTATGTGCAAAGAAGTGTGTTGTAGGTGTTCTTGACAATCTAGGATACAAAAAAATAAAGCAATGGAGATAACTGTAAATCAATGGGGAGAATAAATCAAACAACTTAAATGTTGTTACATGTTACTCGTTAAATAAATGATGATAGCAATAAAAATAACATCATTTCGAGTATCAATGTTTTACAAAAATGCTATAGCCTAGAAAATAAACACCCGTATATAGAGCATATATAGTTGATACCAGTATAATAATACGAGGAATCTAGACATTATTGCCTCACATTAATCTGAGCAGCATGGTTTAAATATGACACATGTAGATAATGGACATACCCTTACAGTTAAGAATAATTTGAATAATAGAGGGATATTCCACTTTATTTATACCCAGCGTAGAGGAAAGAAGGGTGGTGGTGTGGCGGCTTTATCTTAAACAAGCAATTATTCATCTGTACCCTTAAAAAAATGACTGAGAGACTTCTACATTAATCATCTTGATATGAATTTCAGTTATGTGGGTAGATATCCTTATATAACCAATAATCAATTCAATAGAAAGGGTGCCATTTTATAGACCTCACTTTCTGGCCATGATCCACAGAATTAGACGCTGAAACTGTGAAAACGAAAGATTGCGAGTACACATTTGCATAGACACAGTAATGAGAGAAAAGATAAGTCATAGCTGGGCTTGAATTTTTAATTTTTCCATGGCATCATATGGGATTCCTTTTTTCTCGAAAATATGGACCAATAGATAGTTCTGCATTTATTAAATTGCTAATACACTAGATAACTTATATGACCCAAGACGTGTCCAAGAAACCCACAAGCATACGATGCACCTATTAGACTATATTATTAACTACACGATGAAACAATATAGGAAAATGTCCGGGAAAGATTAAATGCTCCTTAGTGGACAACAATATTATTTTGGAATTCAGAATTTACTATGAAAATGAAAATCATGGAGCCCTAAATTTGACAGATTATCCATGATAAGTGAAAAACGATCATAGATTTCCGATGGCGATTTTTACCAAATTTCAACACATGCTAGTACACCAACTGACTAAATGGGATATAAAGAGAATATTAAGGAGGAAGAGATTAGGTGTAAAAATGTGGAACATTTTTAAAACCAATATATTTAAATATAGCAAAATTTTCAGCTCAGTATGTTTTAACACGATAAACCACGATTAGGGTGGGCGGAAACACAAATGTTTACGCTGGAATCATGAATATTTAAGGGATATTAGAGGTTTTGTACAAGAATCTTATATAAAGGCTTTTCGACCGTAATATGACCACGTAAGATATTTTTCAAAATATAGAAATAGAAATCAAACTTAACCAAACATCAATAAGAAAGTGCACAGAGAGAGTGGCTAGAATATTAATTTACTAAAAGAATAGTAAAATATAAGACCTTGCAAAAAAATTTTTCTAGACTCTATTAAATTTAAAAGTAACAATAGGACAATTTGGTCAATTAAACACGAATTGAAGAGATTTAGTGAGACACATTAAGGGAGTTGGGTCAAACCATTTCTCTACAATGCGTAGTGATTTTGCTATCAGATGTTATACTGCCCAGAGGAAAGTATTAGATTTAAATTAGTATCGGGTTCAGAAATAGTCTCTTGTATGCACGTAACAAATACTTACACAGAATTAGAAATTTGAATTAAAAGATATTAAACGTTTATTAAGATCATTATTTGGATCCAAGTAAAAGCTGGCAAGGCCCATGATGGTATCACAAAAATTCTTATGGTAGACAAATTTCTATATAGTAGGCGTAGTTTCAGCATTTGCAAAGGCACGTAATCTATGATTTTTTAGAGCGAGCACTATAAACATTTGGTGAGGACTAGGGTTGTGAAAAAAACGGTTTTTCTTTAATTTGGTTTTTTTTTGCAAAAAAAAAACGGTTTTTTTTTTAAAACATGTTTTTTTTTGTTTTTTTTTAAAATTACCTCTTTTTATGTATATTAAAGATGTTTAAAATTATACAGTATTACCAATACCCCTTCTAGGCCTAAATATTGACTATTAATACGGTGATACGTGTAAGTGGCTTATATATATATATAATATCTATATATATATATATATATATATATATATATATATATAATATATAATATATAATATATATATATAAAAAAATTATAATATATATTATAGAAACTTACTATGTATTATACTCCAAAAGTATATATATATTATATATGATCGAAGAAAAAAGGATGGTTGATTGTGTGTTTGTTTGTGGTTCAGAGAAAATGAGAATGGGTAGGAAGGTGATGGATTTCTGTGAAGAGAGAGGTGTGGTGTTAGTAATACTTTCTTTTAACACAAGAGTATCCATAAGTATGAGAGAATTTGTGTAGGCAAGAGATGGTATCGAAGTGAGAAGTATAATTGATTTTGTGTTGTGAAGAGAGGAGAAGTGGATGTATAGTGTTGAATGTTAATCTTGTAAGGTTTTAGAAATGGGAATGCTAATGAATGCCTCTGATGTAAAATTAAGTTAGTGGGGACTTGATGGAGAGGAAGGTGAACGGAAAAGAGAGGTAGAAATGAAAGGAGTGGAGAAGTTAGTGAACAATGGTAATAAGGGTAAGTATGGTAAGAACGGCTCCGGCAAGTAACATCAGTTTGAATGTGAACAAATGCTGAACTGAAATAAGATTGGAAGCCAATTGTTGAGCAGTGCAAAGAAATAAGATGTGGCTGCTAAATAGGAAGTAAGAATGCGAACAGTGAGTGGGGGAATGAAGGAGGTGATGCATGCGGTTAAAAGTAAAAAAAAAGCTGGTTGATTGTACTAAAAGCAAACGATGAAGTTTCAAAGCAATAAATGAGAATTATATTAAGGAGGAAAAAAATGCTAAAAGATGCGTACGTAAAAGAGAAAGAAGAGGTTAATGAACAGTTTGGAAGGAGGATTGAATAGGACATACAAGGGAATAGAAGCTCTTCTGGAAAAGGAAGCGCGAAAGGTTAAACAATTCAGAATAAGGGGAACCTGCTCAGAATAATGAAATAGGGATGGGATGGTGATTTCGTAACTGATGAGAATGGATGTGATGGGGAGTGTGGAAGAACACTTCGGAAATCTGTATAATAATTTTCAAGTAATGAAGAGGTGATGAGTGACTGTGTGTGTGGTTATGATGGGTGCAAGAAGGATATAGGTATTTTGGGGATGAGGGTTATTAGCAAAGAGAAGGAAATGGGTTAGAGTGAGAATAGTTTGAAGAATGTACAATACTGCAGGTAATATGATGAAATTACTGGTGAAATGATCAAGAACGGAGGCAAGTTTCCTGATTGATTGGATCTTGAAGTTGTGTAATAAAGCGTTATGGAGGGTAATAATTCCGAGGGATTGAAGGAGAGCAGTAATAGTACCTATATATAAGTAAAGGAGATAAAGGGACTGTAGAAATTAATAGGGAAATTAGTTTATTGAAAGTTATAGGGAAATTTTTTGTGTATTTTGGTCGAAAGAGGTGTCGAGTGACTGTGAAGGACTGATTGGTTAAGACCAAGGTGCGTTTAGAGTAGTAGATGGAATGTGTGGTTCAGATCTTTACATTGAAGCAATGATAGAGAAAATGAGGGAGAAGAAGAATAAATTGTATTTAATGTTTTATAGGATTTGATATAAAATAGGGTTAATAGCGAGCCTATGGCAGGTGTTATGATATATAGTGTTTGCTGTTAAGGCTTCTGAATTGAATTCAAAAGAATGTATCGAACGATAGTGAGGCGTGTTGTAAGAATAAATGGTGTCCAAAAGTGATTGGTTTAGTATTAATAGCGTGAGGCAGGCAGGGTTGTGTTATTCTCCTTGGTTATTACAATTTGTATATGGATTGGGTTATGAAAGAAATTGAAAGTAAGGGGGGGTAGGGGTGGGTTGAATGATGGAAGAATGGAGATGAGTGAGGGTGCCCTACCTAGTATATGCAGATGATTTGGTTTTGTGTGCGAATTTTGAAGAGTTTTGAGAGAATTGGTAAGAAGAGATTTGCAACGGTGGTGTAAAAGGAGGGATTTTGAAAGTAACGTAGATAAGAGTAAGGTTTAATGGTTGTGGTGAGGACAGTCCTCAGTGTGAAGTTAATGTTAGATGTGGAGGGCAGCTTGGGAGGTTGCTATAGTTTAAAATATTTAAGGTATATGTTGGATGCCAGGAAGGTGGCTATTGCAATAAAATCCGTTGGTGAATGTATAAGGACTAAGTCCTTTTAGATGATAGGGTCTTACATGAGGGTATGTGTTACCTGTGTTATTGTATAGTAGTGAGACTATGGTCTGGAAAAGAAGTATAAATTCTAAAGTTCAATGTGTTCAGATGGAGCAATCTTAAGGGCAATGCTAGGTAATGAGAAGAATTGATAAAAGAGGAATGCATTAGAGAGTTTGTGGGTGTGAAAAATGGGTAAGACGAGAGATAAATGAAAATAGTGTTGAGATTGTTTTGGTCATGTGGAAAGGATGATTGATAGTCGGATTTTTTAAGCGGATGTATAGTGCGAGTGTGTTGGGAACCGACCTGGGAGATCGAGAAAAGTGGATTGAGTCCAGTAAAGGAATGCTGAAGGAGAGAAATTGTGAGTTTGGCAGAGCGAGAATAAAGATGCATAATATGAGAATGGCGGGGTTTTGTGGGGGTATGGGTTGTGGCCCACCTGGGCAAGGGGAAACCTTTACACTGACGATTTACCATAGTGAATGGTTCGTCGCAGTCCCGTGAAGCTATAGGGTGGATTTTCTGACTTGTGACGAAGTCCTTACTTAAGTAATGGACAGAGGGGGAGGGTTAAGCGCTGGACTTTCTTTTCCGACTTTTGTCATATTCTTCTACTGCTTTTCTTTCCGATGGCTTCTTACGGCACCTTACCATCAGTCTTGGGGAGAAAAAGGTAGATGAGAATATATTGCATATATATATATATATATATATATATATATATATTATTATATATATATATATATATAATATATAATATATATATATATATATATATATATATATATATATATATATATATATATATTATATATATATAGGTTTATATAATAAAAATAAATAATAATAAAAATAGATTATAATAATATAATAATAATAATAATAATATAGATCAGATCATGTGAAATGTAATAATTATATGCCCTAGAGCACAATAAAACTTACTAGTTATAAAATGCTACTTTTATATATTTGCATACCTCTTTTAGACATATTGTATTTAACTGTATTTAATAGCTAGAATACAATAAATAGAGACTTGATAATATATGAAAAAAAAGTATTTAAAAAAAAAATACAAAAAAAAAAACAAAAAATTTTTGGCCTTTGGTCCTTTTTTTAAAAAAAAACTGTGTTTTTTTTTTAAAAACAAACGAACGGTTTTTTTTTTTAATCCCACCTGGTGAGGTACAGATGACTGGAAAACAGCATATTGTTGTGCCTATTGATAAGAAAGGTAGTAAGGAAGATTTTGGGAAATTATAGCCAGTTAGCTTAACATCTCTGGTGTTAAAGGTTCTGGAAAAGTTATACCTAAACGGTCATCTAGAGAAATTATTTAGAAGATAACAAAGGTATTGTATGACTCCCAGCGCGGTTTCAGAAAGGGAAGGTCATGTCAGACAACTTTTAGAATTTTATGAATAATTTTATCACTGCATTGACCGAGGAGATCAGTTGATATTGTATATTTAGACGTTAGTAAAGCTTTTGATAAGGTTCCCGCATATAAGGCTGATGAAAAAAGTTATTGCAATGTGGTTATGGTGGAGTGGTACAATGGTTGGATTAAAGAGTGGTGGTTGCGAAATGAGAAAACAGTGTGTATAACTAAATGGGAATAAATCATTCATGGGAAATAGTGAAGAGCGGTGTCCCACAGGGTTCAGTGCTGGGGCCAATATTGTAATTGTTCCTCATATATAATAAATGATTTAGACCGGGACTTTTAAATGTAAGGTTTTTATAAGTTTGCAGATGATATAAAGTGGCCACCCTCAGTTAGGAATAGTGAGGAATGTATAAAGATTCAATGATCTTGATAAACTTCTTGGTGGGCAGATAGTGGCAAGGATGAAATTTATCCCTGTGTTTTAAGGAAAAGGGTTCTTCACCTAGGTTGACTCAAATAAAAGTTTGAACTACGATATGAATGGGATTGGGTTGAGTCTGTGGACCAAGAAAAAAATTTAGGTGTGATATAAGCAGTAATTTGAAAAGTAGCTAAATCAGTGTTTGGAAGCTAAGAAATAAAGGCTAAGTAGATGCTGGGCATAAAACCGCAATGTTGTCGTTACAAGAGCATAGGAAGTAAATAAGTTATACTGATAATAGCTATGTAGGCCAGTAAATAGAGTATGTGCACAAGTTTGGGCCCCTTAATTTAAGAAAGACTTAGATGCTAGAGAGAGTGCAACGGTGAGAGCAACAAGGATGATTTCTGGGTTTGAGGGTAAGAGCTATGAGGAGAAACTGAAGGAGTGTAGGAATGGTTTTCTGTAGAAAGGCGATTTCTCAGAGGGGCATGATACAAGTCTATACAAAATGTTTACATCTATTGATAATACGAAGACCAATAAATTTTTCATAGTAGAGAATGGACAGGTGACCCAGGGGCATAATAAGAAAATTAAGAAGAAGCATGCCATCTTGATTATAAGAAAACATGCATTCAGTAATAGGGTTGTCTAAGTTTTTGGAATAGTCCCCGCCAGAGGAGGTTGTTGATGTTGACTCGATTGCAACCATTTAAGAAAGGGTTAGATTCGTTTATGGATGGGTTGGGTATCATATAATATATTGACGAAGCCAAATTGGCAGGTTTTTAGTTATAGTAGTTTTAATGTTAGATGGCATGTGTGACCATAACTTAATTAATGCATGTGGATGGCTTTGGTATCATATAGTATATCTATCATTAGTGTTTGGACAAGCCAATTGGTGGATTTGTAGTTACAACAAATTGCCAAGCCCTAGGGTGCTTTGTGATTTGCATGAAAGCGATGTTTGGGTAGTGGGTTACTGGGAAAGTCCGATAGGGCCATTTGGCTTTTTTACTGTCATCTATATTCTTAATGTCTTAATGTCTAAAAAAAATTAAGTTACCATTATCGACAAGTTCCAAATTCATTTCTAACTTTTAAAAATGAAAAGATAAAATTATAGTTATTAAAATATGCATCAATATCACTATGGTATAGTATATAAATTACTTAAATAGACAAAAAACAACCTTTATAAAATTTTTAGTAGGCTAATAGTAGTGCAGGTGGTGTCACTCCAGATTTTTGATAAAAAATCACAGGAATGATTTTAAAAAAATAATGAATAAAGAAAATTAGCGCTCTCTTTCGGAAAAAAAGTTACAGCCTCTCAAAGTTGTTGAAACTCTCAAAGACTTTTCATTTTTGATCCATCAATCAAGGTTAGGTCTCATTTCAGGCCCTCTAGTTCAGGTTATGATATGTTTTGTTAGGTATAAACAGAGAAAATCTATGAATACTTAACAAATCTTATCATAACCTGAACTAGGATGGCCCTAAAATGAGAATGAGGCTCACTACTTTTTTTTATAAGAAAGCCTATGAGAAAATTTCAAACTTTGAGAGGCTGTAACTTTTTTTCGTAGACCTGTAAATCATTTTCGTGTCTATTTGTGGTTGTTAGGAGCAATGTGTTACGTTATTATTTTTTTCAAAGTATATTAGCGTCGGGCGGGTGACTTTGGACACTTTAAGGTATAACTTGGTCTCCCGACTCTCCCCTAATGCTCTTTTTTGGAAATTTTTTTTTGTAAATCACGGCCCTGATAGTCGGGCATAAGCACACAAAAAATAAAAGTAATTCTAATAATAAAAGTTTGTATGAAAGTTTGAATAACAGCCGAGTCACCCCGACCGTGGGAGGGGATGAAGCCGGACCACATTTGAGGGTGACGTCGGACCATCTGTTTTAAGAATTCGTCTTTTAAGTATAAGTTTCCAATTTATATTTTAATTTGTTACTTATATATATAAATTATTATCAATATAAAATTCTTAATAAGTAATAAAAATGTCAATAATGATAAATAAAATACGAATAGTAAATAAGGTTTGGTCCAATTCAGCACCTCTCCGCCCAAAATTTTGAATTTTTTTGAACTCGTTTTTTTAATTAAAATTTCATTTTTTTAAGAAAATTTTCATTAATATAGTCAAACTTTTTATTACATTAAACTTAAATATACGTAATAAAAAGTGTCATATAAATTACATAACGGTAAATATACGAAAGAACAATGTGGTCCGACCACCCCGTCCAGTCAATCGTTTTTACGCGTGGGGTGAATCGACCAAGTTGAGGCCCCGTTTTTTTGCCACTAATGCTGCTTGGATCCAAATACAAACCTTTGCCAAGTTTAAAGCCAACATACTCGAGTGTATCCACTGAAAAAATAATTAAAATCCATCCACAATTTTTCATTTTATAACGAAGTTAAAAAAACTCACATTTTTCAAAAGTGAAGTTCTATTGAAGGAAATTTTGTACCCTAATTTTCGTAAACTTTTTGTAAAAATATAAAAACTTTCTAGAATTAAATATGATCTAAATAAAACTTGTAGTACTACTGCGTGGCTATAAAATGAGCGAAAATTTTTTTTTTTTGTTTATTTTTAATCTATTTTTTATTTTATTTAGAGTGGACCGAATCACCCCTCCTAAAGAGGCGGGCCTGGTCACCCCGCCGACGCTATATCCTGTAATTTTTAAAAACTTTTTATTTTATATAAGAAAATCCTATATGATTTTTAACAACTTTGAGAGGCTGTAACTTTTTTTCCTAAAAAGAGTGACATTTTCATTTTCATTATTCTTCATTATTATTTTTTAGAGTAGGCCTATATCCTGTGATTTTTATAAAAATCGGAGGTGACACCCTTCTGCGCTACTGTTACCAAATTTTTAAACAGTGCATAAAGTGGTCCTTACCTTAAAATTGTTATTGGTTATCAAAGCTTGTAGAAAAATAGAAAAGAGGCTTCCCTAAAAATATAGGTACAGTATATACAATTTAATTTCAATAACTTAGATACATCATTTATTCCAATTCATTTTTTGAGCTTCAAATCATTCAAAAATCTGTGTAATTAACCGTTTATCAGCATTAAGAAACAAACTAATATAATGAAGAATTATAATCATGTATATATAATTTTGTATATAAGAAATCAGAAATTCATTACTTGTTAAATTAGAATGACAAATGTAGCTAAAATCTGAATATATATATATATATTATATATATATATAGTAATATATAGTAATTTATATATAATATATAGTATATATAATATATATATATATATATATATATATATATTATATTTATATATATATATAATATATATATATTATAATATAGGCTATATATTCATATACGTATATGGTAATTGTTTACCTCAGAAGGGTTGTCACCCCCCCCCGATTTTATGAAAATCACAGGAGGATATATTCTAAGAAAAATAATAATGAAGAACAGTGAAAACGAAGAATTGTCGCTCACTTTAGAAAAAAAAAAAGTTACAGCTTCTCAAGTTGTTAAAAAATCCCATAGACTTTTCCATATTGATCCATCCAGGTTAGGTTCTCTTCTATTCAGATAGGTTACGTTATGATAATTTTGTTAGGTATACATAGATCTGGATAAATTCTATTAGAATTAAAAAAATCTATTCATAACCTGAACTAGGATGGGCCCTAAAACGAGCAACGAGGCCCACTAATTTTTATTATAAGAAAGTCTATGAGAAATTTTTAAACTTTCAGAGCTGTTAAATTTGTTTCCGAAAGAGAACTGCTGATTTCGTTTTTTCAAGTATTCTTCAGTATCATTGTTTAGAGTAAAACTTTTGATGTTTCAACCAAAAAAAAAAAAATTTTTTTTTTTTTTTATCACAAATCCTGTGGGTTTTTAACAACTTTGAGAGGTTGTAACTTTTTTTCCTAAGGAGTGCGACGATGTTTTTCGTTTTCACTATTTTTTATTATTATTGTTTTTAGAAATAGAGTGTCCTGTGATTTTCATAAAGATCGAGGGTGACAACCCTCTGGGTACAATTACCATATATATATATATATGATATTATATATATACTATATATATATATATTAGTGATGGGAGGATTAATGGTCATCGTCATCGGCAAAAATCGGCAAATTTTTTTTAAATTCGTCATCGTCATCGTCAATCGGGCAAATTTCGCCGATTATTTTGCCGTTTAATTGAACAAAGATCAAGAAATTTACAATAATATTCAAATCAAAAGTAATAATTATAATAGTAATAAAATAGTAATAATAATAATAATAATATAAATAATATATAATATAATAATAATGAATAGAGATAATAATAAATAATAATAATTATATATATAATATATATATATAATATTATATATATATATATATATATATATATATATATATATATATATAATATATATATATAATATAATATATCTATATTATATATATATATATACTATATATATATAATGTATATATATATTATATATATATATATAATATCCCATTTTGCTTATGGTATGGATGACATTCCAGTGCCTAATGGTTTCGCCTTTCTGTTATGCGTTCATATCCAACACTCATCATCCAGACAACATATATATACACATACTTTAATATCCGACACACTCTTCTAGCCAAACGATCTTACAGATATCCTATCCCTTATATCCAGACGTTAAGGGTGAAAGAATTTCCCGCATCGTATGTCCTGCGTGTCGTAGAAGAGACTAAGGCACGGTGGTAGTTAGGGTTGGCTGCCTACCTACCACTTATCTTTTTGCCAGGAATGCTAATGGCTGCTAGGAGAAGGTCGTATCGCAGTAAGCGCCCTTCTATCCTTTCGGCGAAATTTTTGTGAATCGTATCTGTATATGAATGTCAGAGGAATAATGTTGAGGAGATAAGGAGAGAGGTGATATATATTTAGAAAGGTCAAATTTGATTTTGCTCGCTGTGACCTGAAACAAAGATGCAAGGAAACGGTGAAATGAGTGGTGTGGTGTGAAAGTGTGTTTGTGTGCTGTGAAAGGAAGAGAGGGGGTGAGAAGGAAATTTGCAAATTCTGAGAGTTGAGTTGTGGTAGAAGAGCTATGGTAGATTTTGTGTGTGTGAGTCTAGAAGTCTAAAGGTTAAATTTAAGTTTGAAAAGCTCAAAATTTGTGTGGTTGCGACATAGGATCCATCTGAGGGTAATGTTTAAAGAGTACGATTTGCTGGGATAATTCTGAATGAAGTTTTGGATGGGGGGAATAGGAAATTCATCATTCGCCACAAATTCTGCCCATTCAAGGATTTTTTTTACAGTTGTAACCACCACTCACCGGGCAGAGCCGTATTCAAGGAGGGGTGTAAGTAACTGACTCAAAAGTTCACCCTCTTAAGGCTGCAAATTAGCGCATATGAAGCACACGACGCCAGGCTTTAAAGGTGAGGATTAAATCAGTAAGGAAATGCCTGGAAGATGGAGAGAGGAGTTCCACAAAACAGAGGTGTGGTGAAAGAAGAAGCAGCCACAAGCGGAAAACTAGCCTGGAGTTTTCACCAATGTCAACACAATACTCGTGTCGCAGATACAGCACCTATTGTCCTTGCGAAGGCGTCGTAAAGGTGGTGGTACGCGAGTGATAAAGTTCCCTCGAGCCACTTGCCGCTGCGTAACCGTATAGTGATATGAGATAAAGGCTCCAACATCGCCGTCGCAAAGATAGAGGGTCAAGTGAACTGAAAGTACAGAGAACAGTTGATAAGCCTTTTTGCCGTTGACTCGCACCTGTCCAAAAGCCGGGTGAAACCAGAGCCCTCCCATGAAATATGAGAGCAGTACTCATAACATGGGCGGATGAGACTTTGTATAGCGGAGCAACTGAGAAAAAGGAGGAAAGTCTAACAGTCTAAACAGAACTTCCAGTTTCTTTGAGGCCTCCCCTAGCAACCGTTGTTGATGTGAGGTTCCAAGACAATTTTTTGTTCATGTTAGCAAGATGTTTATTATTGCCACAGGAGAGACGACAAAAACTCAATCGAAAGAGACAGGGAAAGTTAGAAGGTATTTTGGAGAAGGAGATTTGGTAAAGTTGGGTTTTTAAAGAATTGAATTTCAGCAGGTTGAGACGTCCATCAGCGAAAATAAAATCGGAAAGATTAAAACGAGAGGCCATTCCAGAAGTAAAAGTGGGGAGTAGAATTGATATGAGTTAAAAAAGAATGAAGGGTCGACATCGGAATACCGAGTGGATAGAGTAGAGGTGCAGGTGAGAAGATCATTAATGAAAAGTAGAATAAAGTAGGCAGATAAGCAAGAACCTGAGGAACACCAACTAGACAGAAAGAGAATAAAGAGTCCGCCCCACAAACACCAGCCGATATTGGAGCAAAATGATTTGAAGAAAAGCTAGACAATAAGTAAGCAAGAAAGGAGAAACCCAAAGGAGGGGAGCTTGAGAGCAGTGACGCGTGCCATACTCGTCATATGCTTTGGATATGTCAAGCCGCCACCACCCAAGTCTCCCCGTAGTTCCTAGAAGCGAAAAACCATAAATCGGAGATAAAAATGTATATCGCCAGTAGAGCCGTGCACGAGAGCCGTACTGGCGATCGAGTGAGTTTCCAGATCAATCTAAGAAAGTTGGAGTTTGAGAAGGGTTTCAAGACGCTAAGAATAAAAGTCCAAGTGTGAGCTACAGGGCGATAGAGTTAAGAAGGATCAGAGCGGCTTCCATTTTTCGGAATAGGTTGGACATGTGAGAGCTTCCAGCACTGGAGGGAAGGGAAAGTGCTAGTATTTGGACATAGGGAATATAGTTGAGGAAGGGGCCGAAGAGATTAGCCTTTCAGTTGGAGATTAGCAACACAATGATAGATCGAATAAGAGGAGGAAAGGCCCAGATTTACAGAGTTGCCTAGAGATGAAAGATGTTTGTCAGGTAAGGAGAACCCAAGGATAAGGTTAGTCGCACTTTTCCTTTTGAATGAAAAGCCCAGCTTTGGCTCGTCGAAGAGTATCTCATGCAACGATTTCTAGCTGAAATGATAAATTAGCGAGAGTGATAGGAGAACGAGAATTTTTCCCACCCCCGATACGCACTGTCTCAGCTCTGAATGGCCAGGAATAGCACGATCGAACCATGGATTATGAAGGAAGAGAAAAGATTT
>JABUQX010012338.1:30000-35388 GCA_015478945.1 Trachelipus rathkii
CCTACTTCAAAATGTAAGCAACATTGTGATTGGTTTATAATAAGCAAATAACTTATTTCCATCTTAAATGGCAGATTCATCCTTATGACTTTCTTGAACATAATTAATTAATTTTTATAAAAGTATTAGGCATTTTCCTAATTAAATTTTTCTTTTTTACCACGATAAATACTAAAAATATTTGTGATTGTAAAAATAAACATTTGCTATATATGAAGTGTCATTAAATTTGCTTTCGTTTAAAAGGTACATTCACACACACAAAATGGTCCGAAAATTATAGCATTGGTTTGAACTTTGAAGTACTAAATTTATAGGGTTATTAAAATACCGAATTCAATATTGATATTGATATTGGCACATGGGCGTAGGCAGGGGGCTGCAGGGGGGGGCATTTCCCCCCCTAAATCTTAGCGAAATAAAAATTATGAACATTATATGTTTGCCAGACGATGTTTTCAAGGGTTTAGTAGTAGAAAAACTGAATAAAGTACATCACTAGATAGATAATGAAGTAGTAATTACTAATTACAAACGTATTATATTATTTTTTCTAAAGTTTTAATGTTTTCGTTTTCATATTAGCTTAAAGTCAACTAGCTTTGTGCTTTTATACAGCTGTATTCTTCTGACATTAAAATTCTCTGCTAGAACTTTCAGTATGTCGATAGCATTTGGCGGCTGCCAAAGCTGTTAAATCAACCACGGAAGGCGTACCCGTTGATATTCAGCTGCAGACAACACATTAAAAAACAACTGCAGAAAATAAACATTTTTAAAAGAATATCATTTGAAGACATATATAATATTATATATATTATATATATATATGATAATAATAATTCTTATAAATATATAATATATATACTATATAATATATATAATATATATATATATAATTAGGTGTTAATATGCATAAAAATAGCAATTAAGATAAGATGTTAAAGAAAGAACAATAAATGGGAAGGTAGAGAATTAACTGCCTTCTCTGGATTGAACCCGAATGTTGCGCGTGAGGACAATATGCCCGGTTGGAGGATGGCTCAGTTGTATAGCACCGGGCATAGTGTCCTCACGCAACATGCGGTGGTCAATCCCAGAGAAGCAGTTAATTCCTTTACCTTCTATTATATGTTCTTTCTTTAACATATTATATATATAATATTATGATATATATATATATATATTATATATATATATATATATATATATATAATATATATATATATATATATATCACTCAACCTTTGCCCCCCCCTAAATGAAATCCTGCCTACGCCCATAGATACTGACTATTATTTTGATACCGAGATTAATAAACTCATTTAAATTGCACATATAGGGCTAATTGTAATTTTATAACTTTGCTACTTGATGTTAATCAAAAAAAAAAAAAAAAAATTGTAAATCTTAACATATTGAGTACTTGTATTTTTAAAAAATTTTGGTTGCATTTAAGATTTAAGATGAATTATTTTAATTTTTAATTGATAAATTTTTATGGCTTTATACAGATTTCAAAATTAAATACAAAGATTTAATATCCAAACCCACCCCAACATATCCCTTCTTGCTATTCCTTCGCAGTTTTAATATATTTTAAAATACTTTTACTATATAGCCATAGTAGAAAATTTATAGTGTGATATAGCTGCCCAAAAAGGGTTAACAAAAATTTACCGGGTTAACGATCACGATCAGATTTATATATTTTAGCGTAACTCTCGTTTATGATGATAGATTGACAAAATATATAAACATGTTAATTAAATGGAAATTTCACACAAATAATGAAAATTTTACGGTAAAAATTTACTGAAGGAGAAGGGGAATAAAACATATAACAAATTAATGAAAGCCTATTTATACTATTTTAAATTATTGAGGGTAATAATTGATTGAGGGCCCTATTGTTTATGCTTTTGGATAGCAATGAAAGGGCAGATAATTTCCTTACTGGGGTGAAAATTTATGTATAGGTTTCACTGTTTTTTTTTTGTTTTTTTTTTTAATTTTATATAGATTTTGACATTTTGTACATAGGGCTCATAGGCTTTACGCTGCGCCACAGAAGAGTAATGGAATTGGATTCGTTAAGGGACAGAAGGGTTCGAAATTATATAAAAATTAATGCCTCTTTCAATCTTATGGGGAATTTCTCAAAGCAATTCTTTTCTTTTCACGCAAGAGCGAGCAAACCCGTAAAAAATATATGCATATAGGATAGGAAATCATAGGCCCATATATAATTAGATTCTACAGCTTCCTATGAAGAAACCTAGGTAAAGAAAATTTTATTAATTTTGTTGTAAGACTTTGCCTCAAGCCAATAAGGGATTCCTCAAAGGTTCACACAGGGTAAACCTTATGTGCCCTATGTACAAAATGTCAAAATCTATATAAAATTAAAAAAAAAAACAAAAAAAAAACAGTGAAACCTATACATAAATTTTCCCCCCAGTAAGGAAATTATCTGCCCTTTCATTGCTATCCAAAAGCATAAACAATAGGGCCCTCAATCAATTATTACCCTCAATAATTTAAAATAGTATAAATAGGCTTTCATTAATTTGTTATATGTTTTATTCCCCTTCTCCTTCAGTAAATTTTTACCGTAAAATTTTCATTATTTGTGTGAAATTTCCATTTAATTAACATGTTTATATATTTTGTCAATCTATCATCATAAACGAGAGTTACGCTAAAATATATAAATCTGATCGTGATCGTTAACCCGGTAAATTTTTGTTAACCCTTTTTGGGCAGCTATATCACACTATAAATTTTCTACTATGGCTATATAGTAAAAGTATTTTAAAATATATTAAAACTGCGAAGGAATAGCAAGAAGGGATATGTTGGAGTGGGTTTGGATATTAAATCTTTGTATTTAATTTTGAAATCTGTATAAAGCCATAAAAATTTATCAATTAAAAATTAAAATAATTCATCTTAAATCTTAAATGCAACCAAAATTTTTAAAAATAACATACTTATTATAAATATATAAGATTTACAATTTTTTTTTTATTTATTATTTTTACCATGAAGGTAGCAAAAGAGGAGTTACAAGGTCTTAGTCCCTATATGTGCTAATTTAAAATGAGTTTTATTATCTCGGTAATTCAAAACAATAATAGTCAGTTATCTATGGGCGTAGGCAGCGATTCAATTTGGGGGCCGGCAAAGTGGTGGTATATAATATTAATAATATATATATTATATATATATATAATATATATATATATATATATATATATATATATATATTATATATATATAATATGTTAAAGAAAGAACATATAAGGAGAAGGTAAAGAATTAACTGCCTTCCTATGGATTGAACCCCGCATGTTGCGCGTGAGGCAATATGCCGGTGCTATACAACTGATCCATCCTCCAACCGGGCATATTGTCCGTCACGCGCAAACATCGGTGGTTCAATCCAGAGAAGGCAGTTAATTCTTTACCTTCTCATTATAGTGTTCTTTCTTTAACATCTATCCTAATTGGCTAATTTTATGCAATACTTTACAACCTAATATATATATATATACTATATATATATTATATATATATATATATATATATTATATATATATATATAATATATATATATATATATATATATATATATTACTATATGGCCTTCAAAATTGCTGTAATATTTTCTTTTATTTTTCTGCAATTGTTTTTTCAATGTTGTTGTCTGCAGCTGAATAATCACGGGTACGCTTCCGTGGTTGATTTAAATCGCTTGGAGCCGCCCAAATGCTATCGACATACCTGAAAGTTCTAGCAGGAATTTTTAATACGTCAGAAGAATCAGCTGTATAAAAGCACAAAGCTAGTTGACTTAAGCCAATAGTTACGAAAAAACAACATTTTAAAACTTTAGAAAAAAATAAATATAATACGTTAGTAATTAGTAATTAACTACTTCATTATTATTAGTGATGTAGCTTTATCACGTTTTTCTACATACTAAACCCTGAAAACATCGTCTGCAAACAATAATTGTTCATAATTTTAATTTCGCTAAGATAGGGGGGGAAATGCCCCCCCTCACCCCTCATACGCCCATGTGCCAATATCAATATCAAATTGAATTCGGTAATTTTAATACCCTATAAATTTTAGTACTTCAAAAGTTCAAACCAATGCTATAATTTTCGGACCTATTTTGAATTTTTCTTTTTATCTTTAAACGAAAGCCAAATTTAATGACACTTCATATATAGCAAATGTTAAATTTTTACAATCACAAATATTTTTAGTATTTATCGTGGTAAAAAAGAAAATTTAATTAGGAATGAAAAAAAACTTTTATTAAAAATTAAATTAATTATTTCAAGAAAGTCATAAGGATGAATCTGCCATTTAAGATGGAAATAAGTTATTTGCTTATTATAAACCAATCACAATGTTGCTTACATTTTGAAGTAGGTAAATGAAGGCGTGGCTTTCTTTCGAAGCAGACGTTGAAATTTGAATTTTGAAGTGCATATCTGCAATTGCCCGATAATTTTCCCTTTCTATCTGATTCTACACTATGGTTAATAATCAGAATAAAAGAAACATTTTTAAACATGATCTTTTGTTGACATTTTTATAGTGTAGAAATTTGAAATATAGTAGCCTTGCTATGATATTATTATTCTATTCTTTTTTATTTCTATTGAAATTAAATCACTTAAATAGCAAAAAAAAAATAAAAATATATATAAAAAAGCAAAAAAAGCAAAAAATCATGATTTTTTGGAGCAAAAAATCAGTTGAAAAAATCAATTGATTTTTTCCGTGCCATCCCTGGGCCAAACCAGATGTGGCTTAATTTAGCCATTTGGGCTAATTTCATACGTTGCTAAAAGGAAAAAAAATTGTAGCCACTCGTTTTATGGGCTAATTTTGGCTAATTTCTGTTGGGTTTAATATTAGGGTTGGGGATTTTTTGGATTTTTTGAGAAAAAAAGTCAATTTTTGATTTTTTTGATTTTTTTGATTTTTTTTTTTTTTTTTAGAATCGTGACGTCACGCGAAATATAATTTGTAACAAACTTTTTTTTTAAGTTCGATTAAGTATTATTTTTAACCCTAGGCCCTATATCTGAGTTCAAAATCTTAAAATAGGGCTTATAGTCTATGAAATTATGAAACAGCAACACTAAAGACTAAAGAGTGTTATTTGTAATAATGATAATATAATTACATCAGAAATAAAAGAAACATGTTGAAAACATGGATCTTTTGGTTGACATTCTATAGTGGGACATTCTTGTTATGTGGGTATTGTCTTTATATTCTTATTCAAATTTTTTCATGTACATGAAATTCAATCCCTTAAATATAAAAAAAAAAAAAGAAAAAATATAACATAAAAAAGCAAAA
>JABUQX010012339.1:0-17500 GCA_015478945.1 Trachelipus rathkii
ATATAATATTATATATATTATATATATATAAGAGCATACTTTTTAATAATTATTATATATATAAATAATATATAAATATTATATATATTATATAATATATATATATTATATATATATATAATATTTACTATATATATAATATATAATTATAGAATATATATATATTTATATATAATTTTAATATATATTATATATATATATATTATTATATATATATTATATAATATAATATTATATATATTATAATTCTTTTTTCTCTTTTATCGTTTTCATCTTTCAATATGATCATAGCCTCTAGACATGTGCATGGCATAAAGAATTTTACAGGTACTCATGCACGAGTCCATTAAAATTGCCAGGGGCTCTTTTATCACATCCATGACCATACCCTTTAACCTATTAGATTTTTGTATAGTAAATCAAATATTTTCACTTATTCACAAAATTAACAACATGAAACTTAGCACAGAGAATTTATACCACATTCTCTTAATCATACACAATGGTATATTATTTCTTTTATCTCTCATAAAGTGTTACTCTGTTATAGCTACTTATAATTCGATGGTTAACACTTATTTTTTTCTTTCATTACTGTATATTGTTGTATGGGTGATATTTTAACTTGATTATATCTCATTAACATGTTCTCATTTTACTATTCTGAAGGGTTTCATACAGATACTTGGCTCTTCTATTTCAATGTTTACATTTGAATATTAATATAATTTTCAAGAGTAAATGTTTGCATTATTTGATTTTGATTGGTTGTTCCTGGGTTACCAATTTCTAAATAGGTATCCAAATCTGTTTAAAATATGGTTTTACAGTCATAAGTGATAAACCACAGTGTGTAATATGTGGTGATGTATTGTTATAACATTTCTTTCTTAGAGAAAAACTGGTCCGTCTGCTATTATATTGTGCTCATTTTCAAAAATCGTAAAATATCTACCACCAGTTAGTTTTTGTGTTATTTCTTTCTAATAACACCTGTCCAACACTTTATTCTAAAATGTCTCCCAAATGCATGTTCCTTCAATTTGATATCATTATTTTATTCTCGTTTGTGAATACTTGTCCTTCAGATCCTTTATTTTCTTTTCTACACCTGTTACGTCTCTAAACTCCTCAGCTTCTAGTTCTTCTCTTTCCAGATAATTCTTCTCCATTTTTTTGTATTCGATGTTGTTGAGGGTTTCTTTGTCTCATGTTCAAATACCAATATCATGAACTTACTTTTTCCACTCTCTATATATTTACTTATACCTATTATTTCTCTTTTGAATATTCGATCTATTTGTGGAACCTCCATTCCTCCTTCATTTCTTGGTACATAAATCCTTGGTATACATTGATTTTTATAGATGATTTTGTGGGCATGCAGCATTTTCCGAGTTTTTGCATCGATGCCATTGATTTCATGTTGGAACCAATCTACTATACCGAAACTAAACGTGAGAAACGGGGGCTGCCGGTGTTCTTATGGCTATTATTTCATTTCTGGGCTTTAATTCGGATTCTATTATACTTCTTTCATTTTCTTTCATTCTTTTGATTTTCTCTTTTGTTTATTTTTCTTTCTTAGGTACTTTATAGATTAACTGTCCAGGTACATTTTCCATATTGTTTACCTTTATATTACCAACCTCTGTTCTTCCTTTTATTAGACTTAAAATTGCACATCTATAAAACCAAAATTCCAAACATATGTTCCTAAAATATTGTATCACAACCTGCTTTTCTGATTCTTTTTTATTCTAATCATTTAATTTTATGTCATCCATATAAAAAATACAAATATTTTTTTTTCCTTTTTTTTTCTCATTAGATTTACTCCTTTATCCATTCCAAATTGATTAATAGTGTGCTAGGGTTAGGCTAACTATACATACAATAAGGGAAATTGATCCCCTCTGAAATATACCTCTTTTATATTTTTATTGACTCTTTTCTGATTCCTTTTCAAATCCTTTCTGAATCTTCAAATTTGTTGCAAAATCCCTTGTTTCTATTTTGATTTTTTGGTGATTTTTGTTTTTTTTTATTATTTTTGAAAATTTCAGATTTTCAATTTTTTTTCCTGATGGTTTTTTAATTCTTTCTATTATTTACTAATCTATTCTGAATTTTATTAATTCTTTATATTTATTTATCTAATTTTAATTATTTTTCCTAATTCATTTTTAACAATTATTAATTAATTATCAATTAATTATTAATTAATTATTAATTAATTATTAATTAATTATTTATTAATTATTAATTAATTATCAATCATTAATTAGTTATTAATTAATTATTAATTTATTGTTATATTCGTTTTTGATTCTTCTTGATTTTTACTAATTATTTTGTTTTTCCTTTCTGATTCTTATCGTAATGTTTCTGCTTATTACTGAATCCTTTCTGATTCTTCGTGTGTTCTTTCTGATTCTGTTCCACTATTTTACATTTTATTTTAATGCAAAGATTTTATTTCTGATTCCTTATTCAGATTCTATATATCAATCTTGTATATAATATAAATTATTTATAATAAATTATGAATCTAAATATTATAGAAATATCTAAAATTAAATATATACACATATATATATTATATATATAATAATATAATTGCTTTCGAATTTCTACCATATCTAGGCAATGTCTTTTTTAAGATCTTTATATAGAGTATATATTATATATATATATATATTCATAGATATATATATATATATATAAATATTATATAATATTAAATATATATATACTATATATTATTTATTAATATATAAAAATTATATTATAATAATATACAATATAAAAAATGTATTAATTATATAATATATATAATATATATATATACTATATATATATATATAATATATATATATATATATTTGCAAGATTTTAAAATAGTGAAGTTATAAAATTTTCATTATCCTTTGTCCATTGTTTTAATTAACAATACAGTTGTTAAATCTTTATATCAGAAAAGTTTAATGTCATTAATCTGGTTTTAGATAATAGTAAAGAGTAATTTACTTAACCATTTTCTTCAATAAAGAAAGCAGCAAGCAGATAATTGATCCTAAATGTGTTCATTTTCACGTCTACTGGAAAATTTTACAATATATTGGAAGATAAATTTCAGCTTGCGCGGAAAGTGAAAGTTACCTTAGACAATAACGATGATTTTTTCTTGCTATTATAAGCAAATATGTAAAATTGTAGCACCTTGTCATTAAAAAGAAAAAAATTTATTTACTTCAATTCAACAACAGATAGCAAATATACTAAATATTTAAGTGCAGAACGTTGCCATACATAGAGTTTTACATACTTACAGATATTACTACTGTCACCATGTGGTGTTCTGCTGAATTGCTATCATCAAAAATCAGTTAAAGCGCCAACAAATCCTATTACACTTGAAAAACCGTTTCACACATCAATGAGAATTGCAGCATTTGCCACAACTCTCTTCTCTCTCGCTCTCTCTCTCTCTCTCATATAATAGATATATATATATATAATATATAATATATATATATATATACTATATATATATATAAATATACTATATAAAAATATTATCTCAATGATATTATTTATATATATAGTATAGATATTATATATTATTTAAAAATAGAATAAGGAAGCATTTTGACAGAAAATAGCATCAAGAAAATTTCGCTTTATTAAACATGACAAATATAGTATAATATATATATATAATAATAATATATATATTCTTTATCTATTTATAATACATAAACATTACAAATATTATATATATTATATAATATATATATATAATATGCGTCTCTTGGAAGTTGATAAAAATTATTTTTTAGTAAGGATTCGTTTATTGTAACTCATTTTAGTCAAATTGGAACTACTCAGTAAAATCTAAGGAAGAACAACAATTCATTAACCATTGAAGTGATAATAATATAAATAATACACCAACAAGATGGAGAAATTCATTTCAAATGACAAAAAGAGCAGTAAATGTGCAGGAGAGTTTTATCTAACAATTAATCAAGTTCACACCCGAAAATAAATCAGAGGATGCAAACGAGCAGTGATTACATCATTACTGCAAATGATATTGAAGCTCTAAAATATTATGAAAATATAATAAAACGCTTCTATTCAACGATTCTATTCAAAATGTTACTCCATTACTAAAATATCTAAGAATAGTAAACATGTTAAAAATTATTTTCTAATTTAAATACACAAAAACATAAAAACACATCTAATAACTTACATTAAAACACACACCGAAATTAATTGGACATGAAATTTGACAACCTATAGGCTTGTATTTTCAATGTAGCAACCTCTCCAATGACATGGATACGAGAAAATGTACAGATAAAAGATTCACATCCCAATATATTATATATATATAATATATATATATATTATATATAATATATATATATAATATATATAATATATATCTATATTATAATATATAATACTAAATATAATTCTATATGATATTATAAATAAATAATATATATATATATATTATATTATATATATTTAGTTGTATATATATTATATTATATATATAATATATATTATATAATATATATATATAATATATATATATAATATATAATATATAAAAACATATATATATAATATAAAGCTCAACTATTACAAGGATTGACAATATTCCCATCCTCAGGACAAAATACTATAATAAATATATATATATATATATATACTATATACTATATTAATTATAATTTATAATATTATATATATATATATATATATATAGAATGATATATATTATATATATATATTATATATATAATTATATATATATATATATATATATATATATATATATATATATATTATATATATATAGCTGATATATATATAATAATATTATATTATATATATATATATTATATATAATTATATATATATATATATATATAATATATATAATTATATATATAATATAATATATATATAATATATAATTATATAAATATAATAATTATATATTATAAATATAGTCATATATATATATTATATATATATATTATATATATATATATATAATATATATATATATTATATATATATATATATATAGAGATAGACGAAGAAGAACTCCTGACTGGCGATTAGAAATCTTAATCCTAGAAACAAATCTTCTGGAGAGCTCTGTTAATTTAGAAACGACGTTGTCGAATTGCAAATGGAAAAATATAGGTAGTCCAATGAAAGGTGAAGCGCCTACCGAAGTGATAACTCAAGGATTCATCAAAGAACCATTGCGCAAAAAATGTTTCTCTTAGATGTTCTAGGATCAAGAGTTTCGGGACAGAAGGAAGAGAAATGAATGGTCAACAACAGCGAAAGCCCTTGTGGAGATATACCTTATTTGTTATTATGATATACTTATATATATATATCATATTATATATATATATATATATATAGGGTTATATATATTAATAATAGATATTTATTTGCGAATATGTACTGTAGAATTTATTATAGTAATAGCAATTATATATACTTTAAGACGATCCCCTTAATTCACCCTTAAATATGTTTAGTAGCCACAAAACATTTTTTCATATAATGCTTAATTTAATAAGAACACAAGTACTTTTCTAAAATCATTTATTCCCACCTATAGTGTTGCCAGCAACTTTATGCTCAACGGTATATGTCAAATTAAATTACTATGTTATATTCTGAGGATTATGTATTATATTATTATTATATATGTATATTAATTAATATATATACTTATATATATATATATATATATTATATTATATTATATATAGATAAATATTATATATATATATAATTATATATTAATTTAATTATATTATTAATATATATATATTAATATATATATCTATATTATATTATATAATATATATTTTACAGTTTATATATTATATATATTTATATAATTACTATCTAATTTATAGATATATATATATATATATTTATATATATATTAATATACTTATATATATATATATATATATATAGTATTATAGATATATTTATAATATATATTATATATATATAATAATTATAATTAATATATACTATTATATTATTATAGATATACTATATATAATAATATATAAAAATAATATATATTATATTATAATATCATAATATAATATATATATATATATAAATATAATAATAAGAATATGTAATTATATATTTAATAAATAATATATTTATAATTAAATATATATATATATTATATATTATATATTATATAATATATAAATATATATATATAAATTAGTTAATTATATATATATATATAATATATTTATATATATTATATATTATATTATATATATATTATGATAATATAAATTATTAATACATATTATATATATATATTAATTTTATATCATAATAATTATATTTAATTAATTATATATATTAATATATTATATATAGTATGATATATATATATATACTATTAGATAATTTATATATATATTATATAATATATATATAATATATATCTTAATATAATGTATATATATATACTAGTATAGGTTAGTATCAGAAAATGATACAAGTCTATAAATTATTTACATCTATATCATTGAGAGGCTACTCCAATTATTTATTAAAGAGTCCATAATATTTTGGTATAATAATATATAACTACATTCGCTTCACGCTTTTTTTAATATTGAACTGAGACTAGAACTTAAATTTCTTTTGCTTGACATTATTAACTTGCACTTATACTCGTCTATATTGGTGCATACAGTTATATATATATAATAATGAATATTATTGGTCTCAATTTCTAAAAAGGGGAATAGTAACTGAATTTAATCTAAAGAATCTCTCTAATTCCATTTATCAATAATAATAATAATACTAACTAAATGATATAGAGTAATTTACTAGATTACGAATCAAGTATCCATATGACATTATCTGTCTGTACACAGTTTCCCAGATAATACATAAATGATAATAATAAATAATTATAAAAAATAATAATAATAAATAATAATAATAATTAATAATAATAATAATAATAATAATTAAATAATAATAATAATAATTTATTATAGGCAATTCAGGACGAATAAGTGTAGAATAGATGATACTGTCGGATAAATTCAATTATGATCACTCGAAAAATTGTAGAATCATATCATTTAGCGTTTCAACAAGACAAGATAATATAGAATAAATACAATAATAATTAAGATTATCATATCATAAACATAATAAATATAAAGTCTCTACAGAAAAGGTATAAATCCAATGGCGTTTAATTCAAGAGAATTATCGTGTGACCATTTCAACAGGCAGTAATTGTATGGTTAGCTGCTATAATGAATCATACATTAATAATCACATCAATCAAAATGTACCGGAATGGAATAATTAGATAATAATTATGTATTATAAATAAATTCATCATGAAACTCAGATATGCGAATAATAGTGAGCAGTAGTTGCCAAACTCTTGATCATTGCAAATAACATCATCCCTGCCTTATATTATGGCAGTCGATATTCTTTTATTTAGAAACTCAGGTATTATGCATGCTGCAAAAATTGCTCATATACGTTAATGAATATACCCCTGTAAAAAGCCAATTGAGTAATAGGTAAAGAGGCCGACAATAAATTGTCATCTAGGAAACCAGACACAAGACATTTATGAAAATAGGTTAGTTATATATTAGGTAATGTGTGTCATAGTATGCATGATCGGCTAATGTAGGACTTGTCGCTTATAATGAGTGAAGTTTCATCATCCAGGAATTATAGTGTTACTATAGAATTAGTAATCTATTCCTTGTAAATAAGGATATTCATCAGTGTAACGAGAATGCAGGCTCAGGAAGTGTATAGATTAATCGTGTGCTTTATATCGATATTAAGCTCTCATGGATGAAATGCTAATGCGTACCTTGTTCATATAATCTTATATCATTCTTGAATCCCTTTCTTCAAACTACTTATATCTTGAAAACAGTAGAAATATAGTAGATTACAAGTTTTGTTGAGCGTAAATATTCTACAAAATGTTCCATTAAATAGATGACACATCGTAGGATGAATAAGACCAATCTAAATCGTAGTTTCTAAAGCATAGGAGTTTACTGTAACAGCTAAATAATCGATATTTCTTCTTCTAATCTCAGCAGTACAGTCTAGTCTTTGTGACTAGCGTCTTTCATCTAGGTACAGTGCATTATATAACGTTTTGCTACTCCTGCGCCTTATCACTCGGCTTGCGCCTCATCAAACGATGTCCATGAAAAATCATTCTCTTTTGTGTTATCGGTTCTGTAGAGCGAGGCGGGGCTTGCGATATATAAAAGCTAGATCACAAATGCCTTTAGTTTTCGGAAGGATCGACATCAGTTACAAATTGTACCTAGAGAAGGTTGGCCGGTGATTGTTCTATGGCCGTTGTGAAAGGGATGTGAACTATTAAAAAAAAAAAAAATATTAGCAAGGATTTAAAACAAAGTGTCCCAAAGATTTTAATATAATAATAACATAAGCTACTGTGATTAATTATTACTACTTTGATTATTGGTATTATTATTGATTAATATTAATTATTATTAGTATCTCAGTTAGTAGTAGATAATTTAGCGAGTAAACTTGTGCAATAGTAATATCGAGTGAAAGGCGTTTGAAATGTATATTTGATAATTAGTATTCGTTTTTTGATTATCTTTAATATATTATTATCTATTTATGATTATTAATATTGAAATTTGTCATTATGATTTATTATAATAGAATTTATTATTATTTACTATTTATTATTAGTTGCAATATATTATTATAACCAAATTATTTAATATTTTGGAGGTACGTATGATTATAATCGATTATTCAGAATTTGTTCTATATTTTCTTTCTTTATTAATATTCATAAATATATCTATTTTTGACCTATGTCGATATTGTATGTAATTATATCTATTATTAGTTATAATCTTTGATTATTTTAGTCTGATTATTTATATGTATATTAATTGTTGCAATTTATGTTAAATATTAAATTTATTATTATTATTACATTAATTTTTATTATTATCGTATTAATTAATTTGAGGATTTCGATGATTATCTCCATGACCGTTTTTAAAAAATCTAGCATATTTTTTTAATCATCTGGCTGTAACGGTGAGACTAGTCTCAATTTCCCCAGATATTTAATACAGAATGTTACAAATAAAGTATCAAAAATATAAATTAGATTTCATGTAACTTGAAAATGTTTAATCGTTGAAAATGTGACATTTCAAGAATGAAATTCCTAAGGTTGCCTTACGTTTTAAAATCAAAAGATTACTGTTGATCTTAAGCATAAGAAATTAGTGAAAACAATTACGTCAAGGAGTTAGTCATAAATCCTATTTTAGAATATGATAATTAAAAGCGTTAACTTATAATATTTACACACTCATTTATTATCACCACACGAACATAGCTAACAGAAGTATTACTCGTAGGATCAATCATAGTTATGAGTTAAACCTACATCCATCATAAGCTTATATATACATGCCACAGTAGTACTATAGTATATAATAACGAGTATATAAACGAACAAGAAGATCGTCCTATCATCACCTGTTAAGAGTCAATGTATGATTGACGTTACATATGACTATATTGTTCTGAGAGAATACGACTTTTATAAATTTAGTCAAATTTTCATTTCCACAGTTGAAATATCTTATAGTAAGACATCTTAAAATCTGTTAATGTATACCTATATTTTTGTAATTGTTGGTTTTTATAATAATATCAATAAGAATTGTAAGAACCAACTACATCCATATTATGAAACTATAATATATATTTATATATATATATATATATTATATTATGAATAAAAATCATTATATTATGATATAAAATTATTAAAATATGAATAAAAATATATTATATTATATATATAAATGAATATCATTATATTATAAACAATATAAATTAATATATATAATCGTAATCTTTTTTCTTTTACGATGTTATATTCTGTTATGTAAAAAAGCATATGGTGATGAAGATTAATTCTTAAAATTATTAATTGTACTCCACTTTTTCTTGCTGTATTATATTAGCAACTATATGGGATGATATCATTATATTTCCTCTCGTATAAATATATTAATAATATATATAGTCTAATATTACAATATTAATAATTAAACATTCAGGACATAACTAACACTATTTATTATTACTTATACAAACGCTTTTCTGGAAACTATTTTTCTGATAATATTTTGCGCTTATTTAATGGACGAGTCCCAGCATTAAATTAATTAATCTTATTGACCTTTAATTCATGTTGATTGAATCATCAATAAGCTCGACTTATGTATATACAGCATATTATTTTGAAGATTATTTAAAAAATATTAGTGAAGATTAATTCAAATATAATTCTGTGATAAAGATTAATTAAAATACGGTGACTGAATATTAATTTCAATAAGGTAGTAAAGATTATTTTAAATACGTAATGTGAATATTCTTTGAATGAAGATTAAATAAATATGGTTATATTATCTAAATTTGCCTTTATATTCCCTGTGACTTTCTTTTCATTCATAGGCAATAATCTATTTAGATTTTATTGATCATAATCATTATTTTTATCTATTATATTTTGAACTGTTCGATATCACAATAGATTACAACTTACAAAATTAAAAAGATAGGTTATAAAAAATGTTGAAGATTCCAATTTTGGCAACATTCTTATTTTGAAAAGTTAATTTTTATGATGTATATATTATTCACTATAATATAAAAAAATATTAAATAAACTTCATATATATTTACTCATTTTTTTTTATACATACGAGGTAGAGTTTGGTATACTTTAGGTATATACTATGTATATACACTTAAAAAATGGCTAATCATTTTTAACTAGCTCATATATAGTTAGATATGACTTCATATAAACTCCATATCATTTTTTGATATATGCAATCAATATACTGTTATTATAATATTCTTTTATAGTATAGTAAAGAGTGAGAAACACACTATATAAGTACATCTAATGAAGTAAGTCGAATTTATTTAGACCTTACCTAGTGTATTAATTCTCTCACACATTAAACCGTAATATATATTACGTATCTATAATATTATATATATATAAATACTGATTATTGTATATATTTATTATATATTAATATTAATATAATACTATATTTTATATATATTATTATACTAATATATTGAATGAAGAACATAAATTGAGCACTACTCTTCCTCGAAAGACCAATTAATCACTTATCGACAGATTATATAGTAAATTATCATTTCTTATAATCGGGGTATTAATATATAAAAGCATTGTGAAATTATTCCGTGAAAAGGTAACTGAAATGATATGCCACCTATTCATAGTATTACGCACAAATATTATATATAATATGTTTATAAAAACACATGATAGTCTTATAATAATTTTTTTCCATATTAATGATCAACTTCAGTCACAGGGTTTGCTATTGCATATATATGATGTTAGGTGACGTCTAATCCAGCTTAGATAATAAATAGTAGCTATAACCGCCTAATTATTCTACTTTTATAAAAGCAAACTGCCTTTAAATTATCTATCGGTGATCTAGCTATATATATACTATTACTCACCGTTTTATTATATTTAATAATTATTTTATTATATTTACTCTTTTTTTGCAATGATTAAGGTATTATAGATAATAGTATTTCAAAGAATAGTATTTCTAGGTGCTACACTGTTAAGCTAGTTATTTTATCAAATTAATAATATGTTACAAGCACTGGTTTATATTCTAAGTTTTGATTATTCTTAAATGTTTATTTTATTAAACTAAATATAAGATTCAACTCTGGAATTTTTGTATCACTCTCTCTCTCTCCAGATAATTTCAGTTTATTTTTATAGTTCATTACTGAGTTTTGTCTACAATATTAGAGTCATCTTTGGACGGTCAGGTAGGAAATGAAAGACCTGAACAAATCTGACGCATTGGTAATTCATTTAGATTCGTTTAAAAATCCTAATGCTGTTCTTAAATGGATAAAAAATAATGTCCATATTCTCTACTTTGCTTTACTCTATTTAGTCATAAGATTACAGTCATTATATTTTATAATATATATTTCAATATAAATATATATAGTTTATATATATATACTATATTATATAATAATATATAATATATATATATATATATATATATATACTATATATATATATATATTAATTATATTTATTATATGATTAAATAGTTATATCTAATTTAATTAATCAATATATTAATAATGATTATTAATATATATATTTATATATATGTATATAATTAATTATATATATGAATCTATCAAATCAATTTATATGTAATTAGTTAAGTGACAGTTAATGAAATAAATCATACTTATAGTTATATAAACACTAATATAAATTAAATTATGTTTTCCCTCACTCACTCACTCATTAATGTTTTTTATTATTTAAGAGTATACAATTATAATTATATAATATATATTTATTAATATATTTATATATATAGATATATATATGATATATTATATATATTCATATATAATAAATATATTATAGATATATATTAATATTATATATATAATATTATAAATATATATATATTATATATATATATATATATTATATTAATATATATAAATATATTAATATATTATATATATTATTATAGTTAATATATTAATATAGTATTTCGTATATTATGTGTAGTATTGTTAATGAAATGTGACTTGTTGATATAAATAGTATATAGTGTACTATTTAATATCACATAGATTTTAATTTTAAATAGTTATGTAAATATGGTAAAATGAAATTACAATTACTGAAATCATTTGGTAAATGTACTACACTACACAGATATGCATATTATCATAAATTTAAATAATCTACTTATTAACTTCCTAATTTATCCATCATTATGTATTATTAGAAAATTGCCATGCAGTCGCAAATATCCTATAAATCTCAATAATAACATGCCTACTAGGTGTTAATAAAAAGATAACTAAACATAAATCATCAACCTACGATAATAGTTATCTATATTCTAAGCTGCAGAAGATTTAGTATATACTATTATATATATACTATTAATAATATAGCTTAGTTATTTATACTACTATATAGAGATTGGAAACTCACGACAATTTTGATAAGAGGATAATTAATAAAATGGTATTTATAGTTCTAGGTGAGTTTTCACAGAACCTTTAATAATTAAATATTGCAGTAGAATAATTCATATTTACTGCTTTATTTTATAATTTTACAGATTCAAATGTGTTTCTTGTTGAATAAATAATATAATACTATAGATATATATAATATAAGTAGGGATAGGAAAAATAAATTGATGTCAGTCTCTTTTACTCTTAATTATAAAACAATATCGAACTTTCAATCTTCATACTCTCTTCTGATTATTATTTTTCTCTTATATCTCTATTTTTAGTTTTAACAATTTTAAAAATGGATGTCTTTATTGTATTGTGTAGTAAACTGTGTATCCTAGTATTGTTTATTTTAACTTATTAAATATAATAAAAAAATTAATCCTTTCATTAGCTTTATATAACTTATCTATATCATAATTGCTC
Source organism: Trachelipus rathkii (assembly GCA_015478945.1). Lineage (NCBI taxonomy): Eukaryota > Metazoa > Arthropoda > Malacostraca > Isopoda > Trachelipodidae > Trachelipus > Trachelipus rathkii. Next base: position 13,681 of record JABUQX010012339.1, read on the forward strand.
CTTATGTAACTCGAATATTTAGGTGTTTGACCACTCCGACGGCAAACCCAAATCCATTCCCTCTTACTCTCTCTATCCTCTTACTATCGAGAGTCTATCTCTCTCTCTCTCTCCTACTCTCTCTCCTCTCGTCTCTTACTCTTACTTCGTAATCTTCTCATCTCATCTCTCTCTTTACTATACTCTCTCTTCTCTCTCTCTCTCATCTATTACATTACTCTATTATCTATCTCTACTACTCTTACTACTACTTATATCTCTTACTACTTCTCTTCGTCTTCTCTTCTCTCGTCTGTCTCTCTCTCTTCTCGTCATCTCTCTCTACTCTCTTATCTCATCTCTCTCTCAATCTTAGTCCTCTCTCTGAGGCTAAAAATAATACCTTTCAAATGTATTGATGAGATTTTCATTTTGGTTCTTTTCGACTTCTTATAATCTAATTTGTTCTTCTTTTTAGGGATTTTTCCTTTAATTTACTATATCCTCAATACAACACTTCATTAATTTTATAACTGCTTACAGTATATCTAAGTTGCTGACATGTTCATAACATACTATATACTCATATATGATATAGTTTCAATATTATGATGTAACCTTTTTTTAACGTAATTATTATAATATATATTATATTAATATTATAATATATAGTATATATCTATATATATTTAATATATATCTGATAATATATAGACTTAATAATTGTTAATAATTCCTTATACACAACTCTCTAGTTAAAGATAAGTATATGTGTTATTCATATATTATTATATTACATATTAAATATTATGTATTATATATATTATAATATATATTATATATTGTGTATATATATTTATATATAGTATTATATATGTATAATATTATATATATAATATATATATGGATTTGAATATTAAATATAGAATAAGTTAATGTATAATAGATAGATAGATATATACATATATATACATATAGAATATATTATATATAATATATATATATAGCTCCCTATGATATTTCAATAAGATACGACTATCATACTAATATAGAATATATTATAATATATATAATAACAGTACTAATAATATATATATAATATCAACCAAGGTTGCATATTCCAGCTCGTTACTATACTATATATATCTACTCTATCCATATCGTATACTAGATATATTTTTTCTCTAATATTAATTAATGTATAGATGTTATTAATAAATATTGTACCGTAATATTAAATTCTTAATAATTAATTATATATTATATAATAAGATATGTAAATAATTAAATAGAGATATATATATTAATTATATATATATATATATATACAAAGATAATATACAACATACATAATTAAAATACTATACATTCTAATATGATATTATTATAAATTAATGGCTGATATATAAATATATAATATTATACTATATGCTAAATTATTTAATTAATCAAACCTAAATAATATTTATAATTAAAAAGTATTATTTATATAACGTAGTATAGTATATATATATATTACGTATTATATAGGTATATATTATAAATATATATTAATTATTAATAATATATTTATATATATGTATATATTAATATATATCATATATTATTAGATATATATATATATATATATATAGATATATAATATATATATATATATAATATATTAAATATATATATATAATTAAATATTAATATATTATATTATATAATATATATATATATATTAATATATATTATATATTAATATAATATATATATATTATATAATTATATATATAATATATAGATAGAGAGAGAGAATAGTAGAGATGAATAGTGAAGAGTGAGAAGAAGAGATAGGAGTAATATAGTGAACGAGAGAGATGAGATAAGTAAATATAGTGAAATATAGAGAGAGAGAGGTGAGGAGAGAGAATGAATAGAGAGGATTAGTGATGAGTAGTAGATAGAGAGAGACGTATAGTGATGAGAGTGAAGGTGGAAGATAGAGAGTAAATGAGAAGTAAGTATTATAATGAAGAGAAGAGATAGAGAGAAGAGTGAGAGAAAAAGTTGTCAGCGAACATATATTTCACGGTTACTTTATCACAGGTTGAGTAGGTCTATATTATAAATATAGATATATATATATTATATATATTAGTTAACTTAATATATATATATATAATATTAATATATTATTAATATTAATTATATAGTTAATATATTAATAATATATATAGTATATATAATACTATATAGTATATATATATTATATATACGTATAATTAATATAATAATTATATATTATATATATTAATATATATATATATTAACTTTATATATAATATATAAATATATATTAGATTTAATATATACTATATATTATATTATATATTATATATATATATATATTAATATATATTTATATAATATATTATTATAATAATTATATGTTTTAATTTAATTAATATTATATTTAAATATAATATTATATTATAATATTATATTATATATTAATCTATATAATATACATAATATAATATATAATATATATATTAATATTATATATATTAATTATAATTCACGTTAGAATTATACAGTTGATAAACATCGGATATAGTGATAAATGTATATATAATATATATAGGGTTAAAATAAATTCTAATAAAATACTGAATTATTGTAAATCGGATAATATAATTAAGCGGGATATCGATTAGTATGTTAAATAATTGGAAAGCTCTTACTCATTATATAGTATATTCTCAGAACAGTAGATGTGATCTAGTAGAAAATGGAATTAGACATCTATAAGTTAAAAGTACTATTTTTACTACTATTATTAATTTATTATTGCCGTCCTTAATATATATATGAAGAACTCTATGATAAGAAACGTGAGTATTATAGATACACTTATATTATTTATATTATCGGTATTAATATATATATCATTTAATATAATATATTTATATATTATACATGGGCATTTATATTTTATTCTTAATGGTTTTTAATACGAAATATTATATATACTGCTCTTATAAGTGTTTATCTATTGTATTGAAGTGAACGTGATTGATTTCAAGTATTAGTTAGGAGATATAAACGAACTTAACACAATTTATTTAATATTAGGTGATTATAAAGATATATATTAATATATGGATATAATAAATTTTATATATATATATATATCTAGTTATATATATATATAGTTATAATTATAATATATAATATTGATAACTTAATTAGAATTTAAATTAATATGTATATATATTTTAAAGATATTATAAAATTATATATTATTTATTCTATAGTATTAATATATAATATTTAGTGTACTGATAAAGTATGATTAGATATATTATAGTATACTATTATGAAATTTATAATATCATAAAATATAGTATTATAAAATATATATATATTGAAATTAATATATTATGCATAATATATTATAATAATATATATTATATAGCTTATATAACTTACTATATATAAGTATTATATATAGGATATTTTATCTATACTTATCATATTAATTATATATATATTAGTAATTAGATAATATATATATAGGTATATATCTATATATTATATATACTGAACACTATATAAATAAATTATTGATATTATATTAATTATAAATACTGTAATTAATTATAGTATAATAATTACGTACTATATTATTTAATTTAATATATATACTATATATTATATATTATAATTTCCTAGTATATTATAGGTATAATATTAAGAATTTATAGATTATTTTAAATTCTCCTATTTTAATTCTAATCTTTTAATTTATTATTATAATTATATATAATAATAATTTTAATTAATTATATTAATA
>JABUQX010012339.1:22500-55000 GCA_015478945.1 Trachelipus rathkii
AATGTTAACTCCAGATGAAATAAGGCTTTTTTCATGATGGCACCATTGTCTCTTAAAAATGAACACTGGGCATAGGTATTTCCCATTTGTTCAGTATTGCATCAAAACTATTTGATAAGTACTCACCAACGAGAAAAAAAAATTCTTTCGTTGAAAGTTCGCATCAATTCCCTGACAGGTGAGAGAAAGAAGACATACCCCAGCAAACGTGTCTCACCATACATCAGTAGTGAAAGGCAGTCCGGTTTTACTCAATGATTTTAGTTTCTTACTTATTTTAGTACAAACTTTTGGGTATATATGATCACAAATAAGATCAGAGTAAAAGTGTTTTTTTTTCAATTTGTAATACAGAGTAGCTGCTTCCGTAAACGCATGAAGTCAATTCGTTCAACAGCATCGAATGATTCATCATCCATTATGTACAATCATTTAGGCAATGAAGGCGTCAATTAATTTACTTTTCTGTCGATTAAATATTAAAAATATTAATATTTTAAATACTGAAATCAGAATTGAATATAAGTAATAAAATGCAGTACTTGTAAATATTAAATTCTTAAATTTAAATTTGTAGTAACGGAACAAGAACTTTTGTTATTTTTATAACACCCTACACAGATTCAAATAATAGAACAGATGTATTCTTCTCTTGCAGTATGAAGACTCTCTTAGCTATCGGCGCCAGTGAGTTGGAATTACTCCGCCGCGAAAAAAAACTGCTCAGAGTAGAGTTCAATGTTCATGTCAGGGTGGATTACAGCTCGGGACGAACTATTCATGAATGTCCTTCCCACATTGAAACCCTCATGACTTCAGATGTAGACTTTATCCTTATATAGGCGCTTACACCCTTGGCTTGGCAGAAAAAATCCATTACGAATGGAGATAAAACAGCTACAGTCTTCGAGCCAGCAGTAAACTTCCCAGTGTTATGGAAAAGATCACTAAATATGCCAAAAAGAAGAATCCGAGGGTAAAAGTCTATCTCTTGATTCTCCCAGTTAAAGACATGTATGTCTTTAACCAAAAGCGGATCACGAAAGCATGGGGTCCGGCTTTTGCAGATCATCTCAAGGACGACGACACTGTCCCCTCGGTTGATGCGAGAACACTCCATCCGTTCTCTTATCCGCTTTGAAGATTTGGCATATTTTAGGTATAAGTGGACAGATAAAACCACTCTTCGCGGTAGTGAGGTTTTTAACTATTACTACGGAACAAAACGACACAGCCCGCAGTATAAGAACACCCCTCATACCAGATACATCAAAAAGAAGTAGTTGTACCTTTAAACTCCGATGCTTTCAGATGGGTTACATGCTAACCGCTTGTTCCTAGAACAATTTCTACGGAAATACAAAAGCTTCTTCACCTCTCACGCACTCTCCCGTCCACGGTCTTCTAATCGCCGTGACGTGCGCTCACGAATCAGCCGTCGACCTTCTACTCAACAAGAAGTGAAGAAAGGGAGCAAACTATCCAATCAGCTAGCGAACCACCTCGGCCGTCAACTTCTCGAACGTTGACCAACATCGAGAGACGGTTGGGTGCGGCTCCTTTTACCGGATTACCTCCATCAGCTTTTGTACCTCCACCTCAGTTGCCTCACTCCTCTACAGCTTATTTGACTCCTCGGTTGGAGTACCCATCGAACTCGAGTCATCAGTCCAACTATCCGTCTGTTCATTATCAGTCGTCTACACAGCTACCATACCATTCTCAGTTGGGTGTATCTGACCAACAACAAGATGACCATTTCCGGTTGGAAATGCGAATGGTGTTGGAAAACTATGGCTATGGATCTTTATCAGTCTTGCGACGATCCTCCATTCTTCAATCGTTACGGAAATTCATAGACGAAGAGGAACGCTTGCTTCAGCCATTTATGCCGCGTTTTCCTCAGTAACAGACAACAGTTTTCTGCTTTAATTTCAGTTTGTTGTATATATATATATTGTTTGGCAATATATTTTGGTTACGGTTTTCAGCTTTCTTTTGATTTCGGTTTTTAGCTTGTGTATGATAAGGATGTAAACAATTCTTTCAGTCTCGATTTTCGTCTCATTCAGTTCTTCCATTTTTTCGTCGCCTTCCACTCACTTACAGATCTTCAGTTACAAACAGTTTATGATTACAAGAGAATTTGAGTGGGGGCGTAATTTTAGCGCAGGGGGATGTTGGGGTTGCCTGTCACAGTGGCTTCAACTCCACCCTAATATATATACTATAATATTATATATACTATCCGTCAATGGGGAAAACTGGTTCGGTGGTTAAAAAGGGTAAGTTTAGAAATTTGCTATATTTTTTCCATAATGGCCATATCCGTTTATGAAATTTGGGGGAAAGGTTTTTTTTTGTTAGATAAAAGCTATAATTTTAATATTATTCAAAATTAATTCAATAAATTAGAGGTTCAGTTCAAAAAAAATTTCCCCCATTTGAAAAAAATTTTTTTGAAAAATGCAAAAAATGCTAAGGTCTGCACAATCTCTAAGACTGAAGAGAATCATCATTTCGCATTAACAGCATTTAGAAAGTTGTAAAATTAAGAGTTTCCATGTATGTATTTGTATTTAGTGATATTATTTTTTAAGTTATTAATTGGTTTCACTTTTGGGGTAAAGCGTAGGGGTAAAACTGGTAACGGGTAAAAATGGTAAACTATACTTTTAACTATATTTTTCATGTTATAAATAAATTTTTTTTTTTTTTAATTTTTTAACAATATTTTCCGGTTATTAATATAAATTATAAGTAAATAAAAACCTAGGTATGTATTATATTACAGAGGCATAATATATTATATTTTGATAATTAATATTTCACGTCAAAAAATAGGCCAAACTTTACAATTATAGTAACGCCAATAATCTCGAGACCTACGATTCTTAAAAAGAAACCAAATTACATATTTGGAAACAGCCGTATAAAGCCTTAATTACAGAAAAATTGTTAAAAAAAATAAATATAAAAGTTTTTTTTTTTTTTATTTAATAATTTTTTTTTTTTTTTTTTTTTTTTTTTTTTTTTTTTTTTTTTTTTTTATTTTAAACTTCCACGAATAAGCTTTTAATGGCTGATTCCTAAATATGTATTAGTTTTTCTTGTAAGTATTCGTTAGTTTTCGAGATTCTGGCGTACAGTAATGTAGTCTTTACTAAAATATGATGCTCAATTATGCTAGTGGAGTCTAAGTTTACAATGTTTTTCTTTTTACCACAAATTTTCATTTTTAACATGTCTTTATCCTTGTATTATACTTATTTTATTATAAATTAGTAATCAAAACGTAACAGAAATAAAATTAAATTTACATTTTAAGTTCAAATACATATCAGTTTTCCGCAAAAAATTTTTTCACACTAACAATTTTTTTCAAAATTACTAAAAATATTTTTTTCACATTTTTTAATATTTTCTTCAATTTTAATAACATTTAAGAATGTTCAAATTTAAGAAAAAAACATTTAAGTATGGGTGTAACTTGAAATTTCGAATTTTTGTGATTTACAGAAAAAAAAAAAGCCTAAATTTTTACCAGTTTTCCCCCATTTTTGACGGTAATATATATATATATATATATATATATATATATATTATATATATATATACATTATATATATAATATATATATATTATATATATATATATACTATATTATATATATATATCATATAAATATATATATATATATATATAATTATATATATATATATATAATATATTATAATAGTTAATATATAATATATATTATAATATATATATATATATATATATATAATATACTATCTATATATATATATATATATATAAATTACGGTGCAATCCTGCAAATATTGAATGCAACAATTTAATGATATATCTTTATATTTTAATGTATTTATTCATATTTATATTTTTTTATGTGATGTCTTGTAATCTAATCCGTTCTTCCCCATATTTCTAATAATCTTTTTTTTAGGCTTTTGATATATTGTAGACTAGTCATTTGCAGCATTTCTGATACAAATATTTTGTGGCCCATTTTTACTGGCCCACTACAAACAATTACAACTTGCCCTTCCTCTTTGCTGACAAAGGAAAATCACATAACCACAGATAGATTTTCGTGACTACTAAATGCTTCACTCTTCTAGATATATGTTGTTTTCTGTTTCTACTGCTTATTCCTTTTTTTCTGTCTGTCTGTTTTAGATTCTCCAGTTCCCAGTTCCAGAACAGACATCGTCTTCTCACGCACCCTCGAGGAGGGATAGTCATAATCCCCTAGGGTTAGCCATACTTCAGTGTATTGTTATTCAATTTTCTATGTTTACTGCTTTGGAGCAAATTTAACTATTATATATATCATATTGCCTATTTTCCAACAGGTGCTATCAGCGGGCTGCCGTATCTTTGCTATCAACGGGCCTAAGATTTTCTTCGCTTTGTCTGGGCGTGCTTTTCTGAGTATTTTTTCTGGACCTGTTTTTCTTCAAGCTTGTTGCTTTTCCGATATCAAGTGCTTTCGCAGTACAAATCAGAAGAACGGAACTCGAACATTTCGGATCTCGACCATCTTGCAACTTCAGACAGAACATCTAAGTTTAGTGATTGTTCTCGTTTGCATTCTTTTCTTTCCTACACACCTATTAACTTCTTGTTCCAGGTAGTAACTAACACTTACACTGGAACTCGAACTCGAACAATACGAACTCAAACATTTATCAGTTTATCTAATTTAATTAGAGGCAAACCTTCAGTTATCAGCTATCAGCTCATTTAGTTTCATCCTCCCTTAAATTTAATTTAATAAACCGTTAATCGGAAACGTTTTTGTTTTTCCCCCGATTGACAAATTCAGCTCTGACTTTCCTTTTTCAAGGAGGGGTCTTCAAGGAGGATCGGAATCACGGGAAGTTCAGACAATTGTTGCAGAGGGAACGAATAAGAAACTTCAGGTAATAATAATGCGGTAGTCATTAGGAGAAAGAATGCTAACCGTGAGCTACAGTGGTGGGGTAGATTAACCGATTAAGATTAATAAACTAGCCGACTAACCTCTAACACTTTTATAGTAATAGATAGACAGTAGATTTACTAACAGACTAATTTTTCCTATCAGAATTAATCCATTAATCAATTTAACCTTGTCCCTTCTAGCTTCTGATTACTGTCACTTAGTTACTGATTGCACTTTCTAAATTTATTGGGTGGTTTGGGACTCAGGCTCAGTACTAATCCGGGATTTCTTTTAGTTTGGGCGCGCCAAAGTTCCTTAGTTGGGTTCATCCGAGTGCACCCTCACTCTCCCCTACAACACCACATACACGGTACCATACATAAAAAAGATGTTCCTTAAATCACCTTTACTTTCAGATGGTCCCTATGCCAAATGATTATTCCTAGAACAATTTATGAAGAAGTTTAAAGGTTTCATCAACAGATGTCAACATCTTCCAATGAAACCAAAACCTCGCAGAACCGTAGAAGTCTCCAGGAGGAGTGAAGAACGAGAATGTATCATCCATTCGGCAGATGTGGAAGTTGAGCCATCGACTTCCTGAACACCCACAGCCATCAAGAGACGTTTGGGAGAAGCACTGCTACACATACAATATCCATCCACCCCAGGAGCTCCTGTTGGTTTACAGCATCAGCAATCAGCTCGACTTACTGCCTCTGAACGATATCAGCCTCAGTCTCTATCCTGGAATCTTAGAATTGCTCATCTGCAAGAGTACTTCCTGTATCAGATGACTCATCTGCCAGAGTACTCCTCCACTCGGTACCATCCAACATATCCAGCTTATCATTACCCCCAGCACCTCCGTCAATAAGCCTCTTAATTAAGGCCGGATTTACGGGATTATGCCAGCGCCGAGGCTAGCTTGATGTTGGAAGGAATGGAATGTAGAGTCTCCCTGAAGATCAGGAAAACTCTTCAGTGTATCAAGCTTGCGCTATGTGAAGAACAAAAGATTTATCAAGATCTCCATCATCGATTTCCCCAGGGACACTGCTCATCCAGATGTTCCCTCACTGTTAGAACACAGATGTGGTCACCATAGAGTCTTCATGGAACTTCTTCCCGTTTTCGGTAAACCAATATTGGTTGAAAATTTAATTTTAGTACAATAGATGCAAACCCCTTTTTCATCACAGGCTCACTGAACCATGACACTTTCCATACTGGTTGGGCCTTGCATTTCTCTTAATCTTTGCACCTTTCCACTCCTCAGACCTTTAGGAAAAAAATTGATCAGGAAAAACTGGGTTGGGGTGTAAATTTAGTGCGGGGGGATGTAGGGAGATGTCAGGATTATACCCACCTGTGTGGGAATTAATAAATAAATACCTATGTTTATATTATTTGTCATGCCTAATCCATGCTTTTCCCCCCTTCATTAATTATTTTCTTTAGATTGAATTGAATTATATATTTTCTCTTTTATAAATATGAAGCTATTATTATTGTATGTGTCCAATTTATCTGTGGATGATTGGATATTTACTCTAGCCCACGTGTGAGCACACTTTGGACTAAAATCATTGAGTTTAGTAGATAAAGTCATCCCCTATTATTACCGTACTTTTTCGAAATTTTTCAATATGGCTACTACTTATATTGAAGTATGGATGACATATCTATTCCCTTAACAGATCGATCAAATAGCACAAAGTCGCTGATACAATCATTTCCGAGCCTTCCCTTTCTAGAGCTAGTCGAAGTCTAACTCCATTAAGGGTTAGCAAATATTTATATGATCATATATCATAATATTATGATATATATATATATATATATTAATAGCTATATTATATATATATATATATATATATATATATAATAATATATATATATATTAATATATATATATATATATAATATATAATATATATAATCTATAATATATATATATATATATATATATATTTATATCATATATATATATATATATATACTATATTTATATATATATATATATTATATAATAATAGGCTCAATATATATATATATATATATATATATTAGTGATGGGACGATTAATCGTCATCGTCATCGGCAAAATCGGCATATTTTTTTCTCAATCGTCATCGTCATCGTCATGAAAATTGAGAAAAACTGGGAGTGGGGAAGATACATTTATGTATCTTTTATCGATTTAGAGAAAGCTTTTGACACGGTGCCTAGGGAAAAGCTATGGAAAATGATATGTGACCCATACTACGGAATAGACAGAATGTTAATTAGGGTAATAGAAGGAATACACATAGGTAATGAAAGTGCTGTGAGAACGTCAAATGGGGTTGGTGAATGGTTTGAGGTGGAGACGGGAGTTAGACAAGGCGGTATCTCACCCTTACTTTTTGTCATGTATATGGATAAATGTATAAGAATGGCGCTGGAAGAGGAAGAGGAGATGGCTATGGTATATGCTGATGATATAGCTATGGTGACGGGAGATAAGGAGACATTACAAAGGGTGATGACAATATGGTCAGAAGTGTTACGAGAGAGTGATGAAGATGAACAAGAGAAGCAGAGGGCTGATGAGATTTCGAGGGAGAGGATAGCATGTGAGATCCAGGTGCTTACGGCGATCATGTTTGAGACCACGGAAGCTTCAGTACCTTGGAGGACGGTAATTCGGAGGGGAAGATGACACAGGAGATCGAGGGAAAGATCGAGAAATTTTCAAGAAGACTGAGGCAACTGTACCCGATATTGAAGAACAGGCATGTGACAAGAAAGGTGAAGGTGCTCATTTATACCACGATGCTGAGAGCAACGCTGATGTACGGAGCGAATAAGTGGACTCTGACCACCAAAACCAGAAGTAGGGTGGAGGCGGCGGAGATGAAGGTGTTAAGACTGATAGTCGGAGCAAGTAGATGGGAGAAGAGGAGAAATGTGGAGATTAGGCGCGAGCTGAAGGTGGAGTCTGTTCTGGATCTGTGGGAAAACAACAGTTCGAGATGGTACGAACATGTTAGAAGAATGAAAGATGAGAGATACGCGGCAAAATGTTACGGTATCCGTCCGGCGGGAAGAAGACCAAGGAAGAGATGGGTAGATGGAGTTGTAGCAGCTGCAATGAAGAGAGGACGAAACCTTGAACAGGTGGAGGAAGAGGAGATGTACTGAGACAGGACGGCATGGAGGGGCTTCGTAAGTGAGAGGGCACAGCCCTAACCTACACGCTTGGTGAGAAAGATGATATATATATATATATATATATATATATATATATATATATATATATATATATATATATATATATATATATATATATAAATAATAATTGAGTTTTACAAGATAATTATATTTATTTTTTATAAAAATATATTTAAAATAATTTTTTATAAGTTATTTTACAAGTAAATTATTAGAAAGAAATAGTTTTAAAAATTGTGACATTGAAAGTCTGACGGTACTCTCATGTACCGTCTTCTAAATAACATAATAAAAAAAAAAACTCGGAGAAAAAAGATAATAAACCATCTTCTACACTCAAAATAAATATAATACAATAGAAAAAAACTATAAAATAAATGAAAAACCTACTCTCGTACTGAAAGGGTTAAAGAAAAAGAGGAGAAAGAAGATAAAAACCGACGAGGTTCTCAGGTACCTCGCAATTCTCCACCTTCACAAACTAGAGAGCAGAAGGATCGAAGAGATCCACAAGTAGTTCGTCAGATGATTGATATTGTAGACCCTATAATGAACATGCCTCTTCAGGAGTTCATGTCTACAATCACACTGGAATTTAAGTTCCTTAAAGAGGAAACAGCATTGTTGCGGGCTCAGCAACAACCAATACAGCCTCAACAGATACAACAGACGGTTGTTCCTAATGTTGCTGCTACTCCAGTGGACTTACTTAATAATGAGATAGCACTGATGAACTTCGGTTCCCCAATTTCTCTAATAGTATCAACAACAATGGAGCAGCATCAGAGATATCCAGGAACTACAGCTCAACTATACGGAGGGTCACCCTCAGACTTAATATACACTACTCATACGACGCCTCCTATAACACAACAGACTGACGTGACACACGGACAGCAGTACACAAATATTCCTTATTACAGTCAGGGCATGAATGATCCCTTGACTTCCAGTATGACAGAGACCGTTTTCAGCTCAACAAGCTGGTATCGCACCACTTGTTGATACCAGGTCTTATGTTGTTCCTCCTCAACCACAACCAATCTATACAAATGTAGAGAACAAAACACCGACACAGCTTCTTGCACCAAGCAGATTGGACATATTAGAACGCCACATGTTGCTTATGTCCCAATCTTTTCTGTATTTAGCCGAAATCGCCAAGAACTCACGAAAGGTCAAAGTGGTTGAGACGGGGAAATTCAAATATGAGGCAGAACAGGATTTGGTTAGTTATTTTGCCGACTTTGAACAATACTGTTCCTATAACAATCCAAATGCGCCTCATCAGTGGTTAAGGTTGCTTGGCAGGCAACTAGAAGGATCGTTCCTTCAACTATATAACCTTTTACTTAAAGATGACAGGAACTACGGTTCAATTAAAGAAACTCTACTGTCTTGGTACCAGCAAGAAGAGAAACGAAAGGATGAGTATAAGCTGAAAGCTTATCACTCCGCTTACAGAACTCCAGGTGAGAGCGTTCGTATGTATGCTCTGCGTCTGGAACACCTTGCCAAGAAAGCTTATCGTGGATTAGAGATGAGAGAGCATGATTCTCTATGAACTGCTTTTCTCCTAAGTCTTCCTCCTTATGTTGAAAAGAGGATATCAGATTACATAAAGCAAGAAGAGGAAGATAGTAATGTTCATGTAACATGGCGGAAAATAGTTAGTCTTGCAGACTCCTATGATAGAGACTACAACAAAGGAAAGAATGTAACTGCCTTTTCTGGTAACAGTATGTTGACGGCTACTTCTGATCAACCTAAACAAGACTTGGACCAGACTATTAGAATAGATGTTATCAATCCAGGTTGGTCAGATGTTTTGTAAAATTCCCAACATTCACAATCACAATCTTCCAAAACAAACAAGTCCTGCCAACAAAATACACGAAACAATAAACACATTTATCCCTCATCCAATAACAGACGAAATCAGACCCAAAACACTTACACACCGACACATCACAACAAGAATACTAACAGAAAACACCTCCTTTGTGATTACTGTGAGAATGTTGGGCACGTGATGGATGAATGTTACAAGTATCTTGGGAAATGTTTGTATTGCAGAAAGAGGGGGCATGTAAGGTCTGAATGTAGATCCTTAAGATCTCCACACACAAAACGATTAAATTCTGGTAGTGTGTGTCCATTTTGCAAAGGCCCACATGCCGGAATTAACTGTCCACAGAAGACACCACCGCGCAATGTACAAAAGACACAGAGGTCGCCTACACAAAACACAGCACCACAGGCCTCTGGTCAAAACAGAAAACATAATTCCCCACATGCGGACAATTCAAACAGAACACCGACTAACACACGTGACTCTCCGAGGCCGCATTGAAAGTTTCTAGACCTTTGCGACTGGTGTCACAAGTCACATCTGGAAGGCCAATGCAAGGGTCCTTCTACTGAAACAGAAGCTGGAAATTTAAACTGCAGGTCTCCACGGAAATGAGCCCTCCAGTGGAGAATGGTTTACAGCTCATGAACTATTATGCAGACTCCAGAGTAGATATGATAGTAAGTAGTGATAGTAATAGAGATAGTTACTCTCTTTCTTTTCCAGTAGTATGTAGTAGCAGTAGTAGTTATTCCCTTACAGAACCAGTAGCATCAGTCGTAGTAAGTAACCCTCCTGTAGAAACTGTCGTGTTAGGAAGTAGCGATAGTCATAGTGTTAGGCAGGCTAAAACAACAGGGTGAAACCACATGACATTGCAGAAGATAATATTTGTCATGTGCATCTGGCGGTAAACAACTTTGCAGATAATGATGATATGGTTGTTGCCATAAATCTTTGCCAGGCAGAGGTGGATCCACTGATTGTTTGCGTAAAATTAGAACACAACAGCTCGAATGTGTATGAATGCCTTGTTGATAGTGGGGCAGGTGTAAGTTTGGTGAGTGATGCAGTATTGCAGAGCTTGAAAGGACCAGTTGAACTTTTGCCATCTGCAAAAGTAGGGGTGAAAGCAATTAGTGGTTTCTGAAGGGGTAAAAGAATTTCGATTGACCAGTATGTCAATCTTAAACTACGGTTTCAAGGTGGATTTGAAACTCAACCCACCGAATGTTTCATCATTCCCGAAGAATATATGGAGTTCGCATTAATATTGGGAACATACTCTCTACGGGAAAATGAGCTCTTGCCTGATTTGTCATAAAAAGAACTCATTCATCGGGAGGACAACGATGAGATAACAGTAATAGCTACAGGAATTAGTCGCCACAGTGTGCGTACCCATCCTCATGTGGGTCGGATCACAAGTTAACAGTAATATGTTCAACAATTCCAATATCGATGAACTAGACATCCTGAATAATCAAGCTAATGACAAAGATCTAAAGTTGATCATTAGAGGCTTTAAGAATAAGGACATTATTCAAGGTTGTTGGCTCAGGGTACATAAAATGTACAAGCAATACAGATCACAGCTAGTATTCGAAAATGGGATACTCTTTCACAAACTAAAATCAGGAGAATTGCTGTATGTTATCTCTCTTGATTTTCTTGTTCATATAGTTTTAGGTCTTCATTTTTCTTGTGCTCATATCGGACAAAATAAACTTTTACAGCTTATTTACAAGCACTTTTGGCACCCGCGTGCAAACTGGGTGGTCTCAGACATCGTCAGATGTTGTCCGATATGCCAAAGGCAAAAAACATTTTCTTCTGTTATGACACCTCCGATGTTAAAGATATTAGCTGAGTATCCTTTCGAAACTTGTGTCGCCAATGGACTTTGGATACAATTTTCTCAAACAGGTTCAGTCACAAGTACTGTTATGGTTGGCTCATTGACCCACTTTTCCCGGTGGGTTTCTGTTGTTTCCTTTATTTCAAACAAACTATGTCTTGCAGTTTCCTAAATTTAATTCAAATTCCTCCATTTCTTCCAAAAGTTCCGAATCGAATTATTCTCCCGATAACGTGCTGAGTTCACTTCTCAGACTTTTCAAAATGTTCTTCAAGAACATAACATCAAGCATATAAGAACTTCTCCGCTTCACCCTACTAGCAATGGGGTTTGTGAGCGCTTCAACAGAAGTATAATTCAGATAATTAAATGCTTGGTGCTTGAAAATCCCAATGGTTGGGATGAGGAACTTTCTTCTTCTGTTCTTATTTACAATAACACAGCACATAGTGCTCTCGGTATTTCACCTTCCGACTTTATTTTGCAGAAGGCACATTCACCAACATACAGTTTCCCTCAATATTGGAAGGAAGGTAGTGTGAACTTTTGACCTTTTCGTGTTGGGCAGAAAATTGCTAAAAAAGTGATTTGCACTGGTCATAGCACTATTCAGAAGTTTAAGAGCCGGTGGGAAGGCCCATATATTATTACAGCAGTTAATGATAACCGGGTTACTTACCTTGTTAGACGTGCTAATGACCAACAAAACCGATTACAGAAAGTCCATTTCTCCCACTTACGAGGATGGATAGATATTCCCACATACCTTCGCAAATACTTATCTCGCAACCCTGAGGTGCGCGAGAAATTCTTTACCGACGAAGATGAAGAAGACGAAGAAGTGGATGAAGATGCAGAAGACTCTGATGTTAATTCAGTCGCTAACAGCACTTCAATATCAGGTAATGAACTTGAAGATGACCCTTTTCAGCCAATTGAAGACGATGAAGAAAACGATTTTGAGGGATTTCTTCCAACAAATCCCATTCCAATGGATCTATTCACGAGGTTGCCTAACTTATGGGATCAAATAGAACAACTGAACATTGATACTTCAGAATCAACAATGTCTCCTGTGAGAACTCCACAGTCCTTTTTCACCTACAGTTGGGTTCAGGCCTTCTCGGTTCTCCGCCCAAGGTTACTTTTTTGTTTCTTCCTCCCAAGTGGATTACAAAGGAGTCTTCACGAAACCATTCCGGTTCCCACCTTTATTCTTTACGGCAGTTATTTTCCTCTGGCTACTCCCCAATTCTTATCACAAGTCCCGTGTGTTAATAACCCATCTAAGATTACCATGATTTCTTATTAAACTTCATGGGCTATCCTTCAACAAATTATCCAAGTATCTTTCGGCTTTTAACCTATAGTCAAACTTAACTGTGTTCAACCAGTTCTCACTTTTCCAATTCTGGGTCTGTAACAACATCCACAAAATACTGTTGGCTTTTCACTTTCAAGCTTAGTGAATTAGAGGAGCCGTCTTTCTTGAAGTCATTTTTTCAGGAGAAGACCCCAAGTTCAAATCATCTTTTGGGTCTCCAAACAGTTCTCAGTTAGTATTTCTTCCACTCAAACAAGGCACGGCCTCCACCTCTTTCCGGCCTTTCCAATTCAGTACGCTACTGTGAGTGCTAAATCGTCACACAGATTTCTCAGGTTTCCATTCTAGTCCACCGTCTTTCTCTTCCTTTTCAGATTCTATCAGTTAACCATCCACTGTCTCAAACACACACCAGGCTCCATTTTTATTAATGAGGTCCGGTGAGGTTCTCCAGTGACTTGGCTCAATCTCCAACTTTGACGGACAGTTGATCTTGAATTAGGTCCATATAGGAGAGGGAAGATTTAAACCAGGGGTTTTCAACTTTCCCCCATCGTCCGTTTTACACCGAAGTATGGACCGGTACCTGATTTTAGCCTAATGTAATGGAACTCCTCTTGGAATACGTACTACAGTAGGGAAAGGAAGCAGTTTTGTTTATTTAGACCCTTTACAAGTTAACAGCTCTCAGGGAATATTAAAAAACATATTCTTCAGTAAGATCTACCGATGTTTACAAAACATTGTTCTTGTGGTGTTTCGCTCTTTATCATCATTTTCCCGTTTTCCTTTCTCATTCTTTCCTGGTTT
This sequence comes from Trachelipus rathkii, assembly GCA_015478945.1. Classification (NCBI taxonomy): domain Eukaryota; kingdom Metazoa; phylum Arthropoda; class Malacostraca; order Isopoda; family Trachelipodidae; genus Trachelipus; species Trachelipus rathkii. Next base: position 36,509 of record JABUQX010012339.1, read on the forward strand.
CTGAGAATTCTAGGAAGGGTTGGTCATATGGGGTTGCAGCGATGAAATTAGCGGAATGCGATGCAGATAATTAGCAAATGCAATGCGGATGAGATTAGTGGATTGCGATGTGGATAAATTGCGGAATGCAATGCGGATACATGCACTTATCTCATCTCTTTTCATTTAAATTAGCTTCAGACAATCATTACATTGTAGAATCTTTACATTCATCTCAGCTTCACTGAACACCTGCCTATAAATTTCAGAACAGGGTTGTTGGCTGTAGTAATTTATTATTATTCTTATTTTTAATATTAAATATATAACTTACCAATGTACATATTCCCCGATAGGTTAATCATAAATTTCATATTCTCTCATTTACAACACAGTTAACAGAGTTGAAAGCTTGCCTTTGTGGTATTCAACTAAAATGATGATGTAATGCGATTATTACATACTGCATATAATTTGTGTTTCATAGTCAGTATTCCCCCGTTTTGTTTGCTACCCTCCCCCATTCTTTATAGTATGTAATGATCGTGGGGGCCATTCAACATAGTAATGTGTTGAATATATATATATATATATATATATATATATATATATATATATATATATATATATATATATATATATATATATATATATATATATATATATATATATATATACAAGTCGTATTTTTATTTTAATTAATAATTATGCTTTGTTAAGAGAATCGGAATTATCATTGGATTGAAGGCATCACTTCTGACATCACATGATCTTTACGATTCTGCTAACAATGCATTAGAATGTTTTGTGTATATATATACTATTATTTTTTCCAAAATGATATAAGGAGAGAAAGAGCAAACTTCATATATATATGCAATGGGTAGTATATATATATATATATATATATATATATATATATATATATATATATATATATATATATATATATATATATATATATATATATATATATATATATATATATATATATATATATATATATATATATATATATATATATAAACAGTTTTATTTTAAAAGTTATATGTATAAAATATTTTAAGTTTTATTTTAATGGCAAGGAATTGTGAAGCTTAGAATCTTCAGTGTTCTTTGTATTTTTCCTTCAGCGAGTTTAATATTGCTTCGATTCCTTCTCCCGTTGTAAGGATTGTAACCCTTCCCCATCAACTCTGCTTGCATATACATATTTCTTCTAATTTTAGGTCAATACTGTATACTTCTTTCCTTCTACTATTTGCACTGTTTTCTTAGTGGATAGTCTGGTAGTTTAGTTTACAATTTTTTACGTTTATAGCGATGTAAGTCACTTTTTCGGGACTCTCTCTACTTTTTGCTTGCAGGCAACATGCGTGTTGTGGTTGGTATTTCTTACAAGTTGTAATTCGTCTCGATCAATTTTACACTAAAACTGCTCAGTTGCTAAATGTTGTTTTCTGTGATTATATATTAATAATGTTTTCTATTGATTTCTTTATTTGTTTATCTTTTGTGTTAACATCGAAGTGCTAAATATTTAATTTATTTAAATGTTCTTATTTTCGATATTTTGACACCTTAACCTAACCTAGGTATAGCGTTTAATATATTATAATTGTGCTTGCAATATCTATGGTGATACGTTCATGTGTGCTTCTGTGTCCGTTTTCTTTTGTACAGCAGAAAGCTAAGCATCTACACTCCGTCAGATGTTCAGGTATTTGAGTTAATATTTGTAGTAAGGTATTTCATAGTAAATTTTATTTATATCTATTATTTATATAATAAATATAAATTTAATTTATTTCATAATATATTTTATTTTGTTTTTAATATTTATTCGGTATTTCATATTTATAAGGGTGTCCCCACGATTAAACTTTGTATTTTTAAATATAAAATTTAACTGTGGAGCATCTGGTCAGCGATCAGCTGATCCGTAAATGTGAAATACACAAATAAACAAACATTTTTGATATTTTTGAATTTTAAGATTATTTTGATATTAATGCAAAGTCTGAGATCTAAATGTAATGCTCTATTAGATATTTTTGTTTCTAAATATTCTGTTTATATATATTTAGGCGCATATATATTTATATATTATATATATATATATATATATATATATATATATATATATATATATATATATATATATATATATATATATATGTTCGTGAATATATATAAAGTGTAAGTTTAATGCATGCCATAGAGCGTTACCAATGTTTATATCTTCATATATAAATTCTTATATTAAAATATATTAATACATACTCTTAGATATATCACATTTTAATTTAGTAATTTTGTTTTGTCTTGAATATATTACTGCAGTCGTCATATATATATTGATATGTATACAAATCCATATTTATATGCATTTGTATATTATTTGATATATATGGTCGTTTATTAAATTGTCTAAGGATGCAGAAAACATATTTTCTTATTTTTTTTATTAAAAATTATTTAAATATTTATTGGACTGTTCCTTGATTCCGCCCATTGATCCATTTATTGATTTCATTTAATATTTAAGTAATTATTTTTGAAAGATTTATTGCTTAATATTGAGGTCATTTAGAGATATATGCATAGAGAACTGATTAGAGTCTTTGGTCTATTATCTAACAACAAATACTGGTCTAAGGTAATGGTTTCGGGTACAAAACGGACCCGTCGTCAAACATAGTAATCCAGAGATCTTTGTTGCAGAAACTAGTAGGTCATTTTTATATAATTTGAGGTGATACTACAGGCTGTGGACCTATCAATTGTAGATTAACGTTTTACTAGGTTCAGGACGTAAACATCAAGAGTATTTTTTCAGCATATTGTCTGTGGGGGCCTGGCCAATGGAAAGTAAGTAAGTTCTTTGAGATTGTAGACAAGCTTGTTGGTTCATACCCTGACATAGCATAAAGTGGGTTTGCCTGTCTCAGGATAATTTTAAAACCTATCTGAACAGTATTTGTTGTCAATAGTAGTACCTTTTTTATAGTGCATTTACTTGTTTATATTTCACGTGCGTAAGGTAGTACGGGAATATTGTTTTGTTTAGCATTTAATCATCTGTTAATTTTTGTGATCAAGTAAGCATATTATCTCATTGTGTTTTGTAGCTCTGTAAGTTAAGGAGCTTACGTATATTTTGCGATTATTCATATCGTGAGTAGCACTCAGCTAGTGATACGATATTTGTTGTATTGGGATCATTTGGAATCAATTGACCCCAATAAATTTAAATAATTTTAAGTATTGTTGTCCTTATATATATATATATATATATATATATATATATATATATATATATATATATATATATATATATATATATATATATATATATATATTTATTATCAGTTGAAGGGCAAGCGTAAGAAAAATTTGACAAATGTTACGCGTGAAAATATCGTTTTCCGAAAATTTGAGTTTCTACTCGCACGGGCGATATCGGCGAAAACAATATTTTCTCGTCTGATTTTGTAGATTTTCCTTACATAACATTGAAGTCTATATATATATAAATATATATATATATATTAGTATATATAAAATATATTATATAATATTAGTTTATATATATATATATATATATATATATATTTCAAGATTTAATATTTTGGTCGAAAACATAGAGCTATCAGGTTAGGTAAAATTTTGACAAACGCAGAAGATTTATTTTTGACTCGTGCATTATGGTAAGTGACTCTGAGACGTACAATTAATTTATTGATTCAAAGATTGAAAAGATGGCTTCACAAGACGAGCTTTTTGCTAGATGCAAAGAATTTGGGTTAACTAACCAGGAAGCACTCGCTTATTTGAGAGAGGAGCGTGATAGAGAGAGGGAGTATGCTAAAGAAATAGAAGAAAAGAAGTTGGCTAGAGAAGCAGAAGAAAAGAGATTAGCCAGAGAGGCAGAAATGGAATTACAAAAGTTCCAAATGGAAAAAGAATTGGAACAACAGAGAATCAATGCAGCATTGGAAGAGAAAAAGCTTATGATGGAAGCTGAGGCACGTAAAGCAGAAGCTGACGAACGGAAAGCCAAAAGAGAAGCCGAAGAAAGCGAACGTCAGGCTAAGTTGGAAGCCGACAAGCTCGCAAAAAGATCTGAAGAAAGGATTTTAAAGATGAAGCTGGAGGCAGAAGACCGCTAACGGCAACATGAATCTACTTTAGCAGCATCCCAAAGCTCCTCAAGTTCAAGTAACACCTCTCACGCCAGTAGATATCCGAAGCTGAAATTGCCTAATTTCGATGAGAAAATCAACAATATAGAGGAATATATGTTGATGTTCGAGAAGCAGGCAGCAGCCAATGATGTGCCAAAAGAAAAGCAAGCTCTGATACTAGGTACATTCATCACAGGGAAAGCAGTTGACGTTTTTAATAAATACACGGTCGAAGAGTTGAAAGATTATGAAGTGTTGAAGAAAGCCTTATTGATTCGATACAATCTCACAGAAAGTGGATATTGTGTGAAATATAAGAACATATGCCCGGCTGAGGATGACAGCCCGAGTGTATATATAAGGAAAATTATTGAAGCTCTCCGAAAGTGGTTGACCGCGGCCAAAGTTAACATAACTGCTGATGAAATAATCGATTTCTTTTCGATCGATAAATATTTTAGCACGGTGCCGAAGGAGCTTGCCACCTATTTAATAGAGAAGAAAGACAAGGATATCGAAGGTATTATAAGTAGTTCTGACAACTACATTGAAGCTCATCATATAAAACTTACGTCAGGTCACGCACGAAACCGAAGTCAAAATAATGTAAAAAACAACAACAATAGCAACTATTTTAGATCGAGAGTCAATGGAAATAGTTATCACAGAAATGATAACAGTAAGAATTCAAAACAACACAGGCCAAGAACAACGGAAAATGCAGCAAAAAATAGTAACGGGGTTAATGAACGACAAGAAAAACGTCGTAGTAGCAGCGAGTCTAGAGCAATACTCGTCTGTTACAGATGTCAAAGAAAAGGGCACTTAGCCCGTGATTGTAGATGCCTTCCATACTCCAATAGTAGTGGCAAGAATTTTAGTAATTCTGGAAATAGGCAGAAAGAAGACGGCAAGAGTACGGCAGCGTCCGTAGGTTTTCAAAGTGAAAACGAAGTCCTGAAACTCTCAGGTGAAGAACCGTCTATTTTTGAAGATACAGTAGTTGTGGGCGGATTTGATCGCTATTCACACAACTTACCTATAACACATGGGAAAGTTAATGGGTATCATGTCCAGTTATTGAGGGATAACGGTTGTAATTTGGTGGTCATACGTCAAAAGTATGTACCCAAGATGTACTATACTGGCACGCATACAACCATGAGTCTTTTAGACAGTACGACCCGAGAAGTTCCACTCGCAAAATGTCGAGATAGACAGCCCTACTTTGTGGGTAAAACGACCGCAGCAGTGCTGCCATAGGTCTTGTATGATCTGATAATAGGAAACATCGAAGGGGCATTACCCCCATACCAGCCAAACCTCGCATGGGAAGAGACTTTGTGTCATGGTCAGCACCTTGTGCAAGACGAAGAAACTCAGAAAGAGTTATTGTTCCCCATTGTCGAGCGTGCTGAAGAAGATTCGACTGAGGAATCTATGGTGAGGCGCAAAGCCGAACAAAAGGATCATACGTCTGAAGAGGCAAGAACGGAAGAAGAAAAGTTTATGGAGGAAGCACCGTCTGTCAAACAGTCGTCAAACATGCTTGTATTGAATGAAGACACAACCGCGGATACACCATTGTTCATGGAACGAGATTCCCATATTTCCTCTTTTGGAAATGAAGATGTAGCAGCTGATGAGCGTAAAGTAGTTCACACTGCGCCACACGAAAATACTAGAAGTAATATGGAAATGTCAAACACTATTGAGGGGTTTAATGTACAGAGTACAATGGAAAATGAGAGTCAGTTTGACATCTTTGTAGATAATGTCAAGAAGAAAAATGACAGAATGCCCCACAGTGACAGCTCAAAGACACAAAGTGTCGCAGCCGTGAACCAAATGGAAGATGTTCACGATGATCAAATTACTGAGTTAATCAGTAACCGAAAAGTGTTTAAAGAGAGACAGAGAGATGACGCGACTCTACAAAAGATTTGGAAGTCTTTGGAAAAAGGTGAAAACAAGTATGTTTTGAAGAACGGCATTTTGTACAAGAGAATAGTTGAGAATCAACTGGAGCGGTTCACACTTGTTGTACCCAAAGAGTATAGGAGTAGAGTGGCTCATGATGAGATCTTTGGAGGCGGGTGTTAAGAAGACTATGGGGAAGATCACTCAACAGTTCTTCTGGCCGAACTTACACCAAGACGTGTCTAGACACTGTTACTCCTGCGACATTTGTCAAAGGACTTGTTCTAAAGGAGCTGTGAAGAAGATTCCTTTATGTCCCATGCCGATAATAGAAGAGCCTTTCCAGAGAGTCGTCATCGATTTAGTAGGTCCTATATCGCCACCATCATCCGAGGGACACCAGTATGTGTTGACACTCGTAGATGCAGCGGCTAGATACCCAGAGGCAGTACCTCTGAAAAGTATTACGGCTCAGAAAGTGACCAAAAGTTTGGTATCAATTTTCATGAGGCTTGGAGTGCCTAAAGAAATTCTTAGTGACAATGGACGTCAGTTCCATTCAGATTTGATGAGACGTAACTAAGATGCTTAACATTAAGCAAAAGTTCTCAAGTGTCTATCATCCCATGAGCCAAGGACTTGCTGAAAAGTTTAACGGTACGCTGAAGCGTATGCTGAAGAGAATGTGCGACGAACAAGTCAGGAAGTGGCACAAGTTTTTGGAACCATTGTTATTTGCATATAGGGAGGCTCCACCACAAGACTCCACTGGTTTCTCACCTTTCGAACTTTTGTATGGGAGGACTGTGCGAGGTCCTATGCAAATACTACATGAAATATGGGCGAGTGATATTAACCCTGATGAGGCAAGATCAACATACCGTTATGTATTTGATTTGCAAGAACGCCTGAATGAGACGTTAAAGCTAGCGAGAGAGAACCTAGCGAGAGCCCAAATTTCACAAAAGAAATATTATGACAGAGGCACCAGGAGCAGAAAGTTAAAAGTAGGAGATTTGGCCCTAGTACTCCTACCGACGTCGAATAATAAGATGCTCATGCGTTGGGGTGGACCTTACCCAGTGGTAGAACCATACGGTAAGGATAATTACCGGATACAGGTTGATGACGTCATAAAAACCTATCATATTAACCTGTTCAAGAAGTACAACGTAGGAGAAGAGAATGAAGAAGAGGAAGAAGGTCAACATCATGGAGGGATAGGTGCTTCTGCGGTTATACTTGATACGGAGAACGAAGAAAACATCCACCTTGTGGATATTGACCCAACACCTGTACAAAAGGAGAGATTATCAGATACGAAAATAAGTACGGAAATAAGAGATCCCATGAGGAAGGATCTGATGACCATCTTGGAGAAGTATGAAGATATATTTACGGATGTGCCTGGCACAGCTAAAAATGATTTTCATGCTATTGATCTTATCGATGAAACACCTATAAGGCTCAGACCATACAAGCTTCCGTATACCACCCGAACCGAATTGAAGAAAGAGACGGAGAAGATGATAAAAATGGGTATCATAGTGCCCTCGACGTCGCCCTTTTCTGCGCCTGTGGTTGTGGTGCAAAAGAAAGATGGAAGTAAGAGAGTCTGTTCAGACTACAGGGCTCTTAACAGGATCACAGTGTTTGATCCGGAGCCGATGACCACATCCCAAACCTTATTTACGAAATTTGCCAGGAACAAGTATTTTACAAAACTTGACCTCGCCAAGGGCTACTAGCAAATAAAGATTAAACCTGAAGACCGACATAAAACCGGTTTCTCGACCGAGGACGGTCATTTTCATTATATCAAGCTACCGTTTGGCATGGTGAATGCCGGCGCTACCCTCGTAAGAGCCATGAGAATACTTGATGGATTCAACGATGTAGATTTTTACATAGATGATATCATTGTTCACTCACAGACCTGGCACGATCACCTGACCACCCTACGGAATGTTCTTGGTAGACTGAAAGAAGAAGGTTTTACTATTCGCCCCACAAAATGTGAGTTTGCAGCATCTAACGTGGAATTTCTGGGACACCACATTGGTAACGGGAAGAAAGATCTTCATGAACACAACGTTATCAAGATAATGAAGGCCGAGCCACCTTGCAACAAGAAGCAGGTGCGTTCATTTTTAGGTCTAACGGGTTATTACCAGGATTTCGTGAAGGATTACGCAAAGGTTGCCGCGCCACTCAGAGACCTCACAAGAAAAGTTAAGCCGACATGGATAAAGTGGGAAGACAAACACCAGGAAGCGTTTGTGAGATTAAAAGAAGCCCTGAGTTCAAGACCGATACTTAGAATGCCAAGATTGGATCAAACATTTACGCTTTAAGTAGATGCATCTGATTCGTCGTTAGGATACGTCCTACTACAAGAGGATAATGGCATATTGCATCCAGTGGCGTACGGAAGCAAGAAACTCTCCCCGACCAAGAAAAGATATTCAACGCTAGAAAAAGAGGCGTTAGCGATTGTTATGGGCATCAAGAAGTTCGAGCCATATCTTTATGGAAAGGAGTTCATATTGCAATCCGACCACCGGCCTCTTACTGCAATGAACAAGAAAAAGTATCAAAACTCACGGATCATGAGGTGGTCTTTGTTCTTACAAAGATACTGTTTGATTCTAAACCACATTTGTGGTAAAGACAACGTAATAGCGGACTATTTGAGTCGCTCTTCGGATGAAGGAACTTCTGGATCATCCGAAGAGGCATTCGCCAAAGAGGAGCAAAAGAATGAAACATAAATATATATATAAATATGTAAATAAAGCTAAATTGCAAGCAATTTGCTTGTGAAAAGGGGCTTAATATGTAATGCGATTATTACATACTGCATATAATTTGTGTTTCATAGTCAGTATTCCCCCGTTTTGTTTGCTACCCTCCGGCATTTTTATAGTTTGTTAATGAGCTTACACTGCAATATTCTCATCTTTATGAATAAAAAATATTATAATATATATATATATAATATAGTATATATAGATATATATATATATATATATATATAATATATATATATATTATTAATTTTATTTAAAAATATATACTATATATATATATATATAATTATACAAGTCATATTTTTATTTTTAATTAATAATTATTGCTTTGTTTAAGAAGAATCGGAATTTATCATTGGATGAAGGGCATCACTTTTCTGAATCAACATTGATCTTTCGATTCTGCTAAAACCGCAATTAGATGTTTGTAGTATATTATTTACTATTATATTTTGTACAAATATGGATATAAGGAGAGAGAGAGCAAACTTCATATATAATATATATATATATATATATATATATATATATATATATATATATATATAATATATATATATATATATATATATATATATATATATATATATATATATATATATATATAACAGTTTTATTTTATAAAATTTATATATATAAAAATATTTTATTTTATTTTTATGGCAAAGGAATTGTAGTTAGAATCTTCAGTGTTCGTTGTATTTTTCCTTCAGCGAGTTTAATATTGCTTCGATTCCTTCTCCCGTTGTAAGGATTGTAACCTCTCCCCATCTACTCTGCTTGCATATACATATTTCTTCTAATTTTAGGTCAATACTGTATACTTCTTTCCTTCTACTATTTGCACTGTTTTCTTAGTGGCTAGTTTGGTAGTTTAGTTTACCATTTTTTACGTTTATAGCATTGTGAGTCACTTTTTCAGGACTCTCTCTACTTTTTGCTTGCAGGCAACATGCGTGTTGTGGTTGGTATTTCTTACAAGTTGCAATTCGTCTCGATCAATTTTACACTAAAACTGCTCAGTTGCTAAATGTTGTTTTCTGTGATTATATATTAATTAAGTGTTCTATTGATTTCTTTATTTGTTTATCTTTTGTGTTAACATTGAAGTGCTAAATATTTAATTTATTTAAATGTTCTTATTTTCGATACTTTGTCACCTTAACCTAACCTAGGTATAGCGTTTAATATATTATAATTGTGCTTGCAATATCTATGGTGATACGTTCATGTGTGCTTCTGTGTCCGTTTTCTTTTGTACAGCAGAAAGCTAAGCATCTACACTCCGTCAGATGCTCAGGTATTCGAGTTAATATTTGTAGTAAGGTATTTCATAGTAAATTTTATTTATATCTATTATTTATATAATAAATATAAATTTAATTTATTTCATAATATATTTTATTTTATTTTTAATATTTATTTGGTATTTCATATTTATAAAGGTGTCCCCACGATTAAACTTTGTATTATTAAATATAAAATTTAACTGTGGAGCATCTGGTCAGCGATCAGCTGATCCGTAAATGTGAAATACACAAATAAATAAACATTTTTGATATTTTTGAATTTTAAGATTATTTTGATATTAATGCAAAGTCTGAGATCTAAATGTAATGCTCTATTAGATATTTTTGTTTCTAATTATTCTGTTTAAATATATTTAGGCGCATATATATTTATATATTGTATATATATATATATATATATATATATATATATATATATATATATATATATATATATATATATATAATATATAATAGTATATATATATATATATATATTTCTCAAATATATATAAAGGTGTAAGGTTTAATAATGCCATAGAGCGTTACCAACTGTTTTCTCAAAATATATATAAAGTGTAAGTTTAATACATGCCATAGAGCGTTACCAATGTTTATATCTTCATATATAAATTCTTATATTAAAATATATTAATATATACTCTTAGATATATAACATTTTAATTTAGTATTTTTGTTTTGTCTTGAATATATTACTGCAGTCGTCATATATATTGATATGTATACAAATCCATATTTATATGCATTTGTATATTGTTTGATATATATGGTCATTTATTGAATTGTCTAAGGAAGCAGTAAACATATTTTCTTATTTCTTTTTTTATTAAAATTATTTAAATATTTATTGGACTGTTCCTTGATTCCGCCCATTGATCCATTTATTGATTTCATTTAATATTCAAGTATTTTTGAAAGATTTATTGCTTAATATTGAGGTCATTTAGAGATATATGCATAGAGAACTCATTAGAGTCTTTGGTCTATTATCTAACAACAAATACTGGTCTAAGGTAATGGTTTCGGGTACAAAACGGACCCGTCGTCAAACATAGTAATCCAGAGATCTTCGTTGCAGAAACTGGTAGGTAATTTTTATATAATATAGATGTGATACTACAGGCTGTGGACCTATCAATTGGAGATTAACGTTTTACTAGGTTCAGGATGTAAACATCCAGAGTATTTTTTCAGCATATTGTCTGTGGGGGCCTGGCCAATGGAAAGTAAGTAAGTTCGTTGAGATTGTAGACAAGCTTGTTGTTTGATACCCTGACAGATGATATAAGCCAACAGCTTGTACTTTCTTTTTCTATTCAACATTTTTTTCAATTTGTAATACACAGACACTTATTTAATGTGCTATTATAATTTGTCAATATGTATAATAAGAAATTCAGAAATATAAATACAATTAATGATTAATTGTACACATTATTTAAATTAGATACTTTATATTTAAAGTTAAATATTAAAAATTGAAAATTAAAAATTACTGAAATCAGAATTGAATATAAGTAATAAAATGCAGTACTTGTAAATATTAAATTCTTAAATTTAAATTTGTAGTAACGGAACAAGAACTTTTGTTATTTTTATAACACCCTACACAGATTCAAATAATAGAACAGATATATTCTTCTCTTGCAGTATGAAGACTCTCTTAGCTGTCGGCGCCAGCGAGTTAGAATTACTCCGCCGCGAGAAAAAACTGCTCAGAGTAGAGTTCAATGTTCATGTCAGGGTGGATTACAGCTCGGGACGAACTATTCATGAATGTCCTTCCCGCATTGAAACCCTCATGACTCCAGATGTAGACTTCATTCTTATATGGGCGCTTACACCCTTGGCCTGGCAGAAAAAATCCATTACGAATGGAGATAAAACAGCTACAGTCTTCGAGCCAGCAGTAAACTTCCCAGTGTTATGGAAAAGATCACTAAATATGCCAAAAAGAAGAATCCGAGGGTAAAAGTCTATCTCTTGATTCCCCCAGTTAAAGACATGTATGTCTTTAACCAGAAGCGGATCACTAAAGCATGGGGTCCAGCTTTTTCAGATCATCTTAAGAACGACGACACCATGTCCCCTCGGTTGATGAGAGAACACTCCATCCGTTCTCTTATCCGCTTTGAAGATTTGGCATATTTTAGGTATAAGTGGACAGATAAAACCACTCTTCGCGGTAGTGAGGTTTTTAACTATTACTACGGAACAAAACGACACAGCTCAGAGTATAAGAACACCCCTCATACCAGATACATTAAAAAGAAGCAGTTGTACCTTCAAACTCCGATGCTTTCAGATGGGTTACATGCTAACCGCTTGTTACTAGAACAATTTCTAAGGAAATACAAAAGCTTCTTCACCTCTCTCTCACTTTCCCGTCCACGGCCTTCTGATCGCCGTGACGTTCGCTCACGAACCAGCCGTCGACCTTCTACATTAACAAGAAGTGAAGAAAGGGAGCAAATTATCCAATCAGCAATTGAACCACCTCGGCCGTCAATTTCTCGAACGTTGACAAACATCGAGAGAGGCGGTTGGGTGCGGTTACTTTTACCGGATTACCTCCATCAGCTTTTGTACCTCCACCTCAGTTGCCTCACTCCTCTACAGCTTATTTGACTCCTCGGTTGGAGTACCCATCGAACTCGAGTCATCAGTCCAACTATCCGTCTGTTCATTATCAGTCGTCTACACAGCTACCATACCATTCTCAGTTGGGTGTATCTGACCAACAACAAGATGACCATTTCCGGTTGGAAATGCGAATGGTGTTGGAAAACTATGGCTATGGATCTTTATCAGTCTTGCGACGATCCTCCATTCTTCAATCGTTACGGAAATTTATAGACGAAGAGGAACGCTTGCTTCAGCCATTTATGCCGCGTTTTCCTCACTAACAGACAACAGTTTTCTGCTTTTATTTTTTGTTATATATATATATATATATATATATATATATATATATATATATATATATATATATATATATATATATATATATATATATATATATATATATATATATATATATATATATATATATTGTTTGTCAATATATTTTGGTTTCGGTTTTCAGCTTGTGTATGATAAGGATGTAAACATTTCTTTCAGTTTCGGTTTTCGTCGCATTCAGTTTATTCCATTTCCATCTTTTCGCCGTCTTCCACTCACTTACAGATCTTCAGTTACAAACAGTTTATGATTACAAGAGAACTGAGTGGGGGCGTAATTTTAGCGCAGGGGGATGTTGGGGTTGCTGTCGCAGTGGCTCCAACTCCACCCTAATATATATATATAATATATATATAACCGTCAAATGGCGGAAAAAACTGGTTTCGGTGGGTAAAACGGGTAAGTTTAGAAAATTTGCTATATTTTCATAATGGCAACCGTTATGAAATTGGGGAAAGGTTTTTTTGTTAGATAAAAGACTATATTTTAATATTAATTCAAAATTAAATCCAATAAATTAGAGGTTCAGTTCAAAAAAATTTCCCCCATTTGAAAAAATTTTTTTTTGAAAAATTGCAAAAAAATGCTAAGGTCTGCACAATCTCTAAGACTGAAGAGATCATCATTTCGCATTAACAGCATATAGAAAGTTGTAAAATTAAGAGTTTCCATGTATGTAATTGCATTTAGTGATTATTATTTTTTTAAGTTATTAAAGTGGTTTCAACTTTTGTGGGTAAAACGGCGTAGAGGGTAAAACTGGTAACGGGTAAAACTGTAACTATATATTTTAACTTTATTTTCATGTATAAATAATTTTTTTTTTTACGTTTAATAATTATTTTTTCCTATTATATATAAATATAAGTATAAAAACCTAGGTATGTATTATATTACCGTGTATTATATATTATATTTTGATAATTATGTACATACAAAAAAATAGGCCAAACTTTACATTATAGTACGCCAATATCTCGAGACCTACGATACTTACAAGAAAACCAATTACATATTTGGAATCAGCGTATAAAGCTTATTACAGATATGTTGTTAAAAAAATAATAATAAAAGTTTTTTTTTTTTATTTAATAATTTTTTTTTTTTTTTTTTTTTTTTTTTTTTTTTTTTTTTTTAACAACATTCCACGAATAAGCTTTATGCCCTGATTCTAAATATGTAATTGGTTTTCTTGTAAGTATCGTAGTTTTCGAGATATCGGCGTACAGTAATGTAAAGTTTTACTAAAAAATATGATGCTCATTAATGCTAGTGGAGTTTAAGTTTTACATGTTTTTTTTACCCAAATTTATTTTTTAACACGTTTAATGCTTGTATTATATATTTTTATTAACTAAATTAGTAAATCACAAACGTACGAGAAATAAAAATTAAATTACATTTTAAACCGACGCACCTACCAGTTTTACCCCAAAAAAAATTTTTCACACTAGCATTTTTCAAAAAATTACTAAAAATATTTATTTTCACATTTTTAATATTTTCTTCATTTTATAACATTTAAGAATGTTCAAATTTAAGAAAAAACATTTAAGTATGGGTGTAACTTGAAATTTCGATTTTTCATGACTTTACAAAAAAAAAAAAAGCCTAATTTTTACCAGTTTTCCCCCATTTGACGGTATATATATATATATATATATATATATATATATATATATATATAATAATATATAATATATATATATATATATATATATTTAGATATATATATATATAATATATATCATATGATATATAATTATATATATATATACTATATATATTCCACACAAATAAAATATATATTATATATATATATATATATATATATATATATATATATATATATATATATATATATATATATATATATAATATATAACTTACGGTGCATCACTGAAATATATGATTGGTTTATCAGTAATGGATATATCTTATATTTAATTATTTATTATATTTATATTTTATGTGATGTCTTGTAATCTAATCCGTTCTTCCCCATATTTCTAATCATCTGTTTTTAGGCTTTGATATATTGTATATTAGGCAATTTCAGCTTCTGATAAAAATATTTTTGTGGCCCATTTTTACTGGCCCACTACACATTACCAACTTGCCACCTTCCTCCTTTGCTGACAAAAGGAAATCACATACTTGAAGAAGTAATATTTATCATTTTTTATGTGGATCATAGCTTCTTCTCTTTCTAGATATATGTTGTTGCTCCATTTGTATGGCTTATTCTTCTGTCTGTCTGTTTTAGATTCTCCAGTTCCAGAACAGACATCGTCGTCTCACTCACGCTCGAGGAGGGATAGTCATAATCCCCTAGGGTAAGCCATACTTCAGTGTTTGTTATTCAATTTTCTATGTTTACTGCTTTGGAGCAAATTTAACTATTATATATATCATATTGCCTATTTTCCAACAGGTGCTATCAGCGGGCTGCCGTATCTTTGCTATCAACGGGCCTAAGATTTTCTTCGCTTTGTCTGGGCGTGCTTTTCTGAGTATTTTTTCTGGACCTGTTTTTCTTCAAGCTTGTTGCTTTTCCGATATCAAGTGCTTTCGCAGTACAAATCAGAAGAACGGAACTCGAACATTTCGGATCTCGACCATCTTGCAACTTCAGACAGAACATCTAAGTTTAGTGATTGTTCTCGTTTGCATTCTTTTCTTTCCTACACACCTATTAACTTCTTGTTCCAGGTAGTAACTAACACTTACACTGGAACTCGAACTCGAACAATACGAACTCAAACATTTATCAGTTTATCTAATTTAATTAGAGGCAAACCTTCAGTTATCAGCTATCAGCTCATTTAGTTTCATCCTCCCTTAAATTTAATTTAATAAACCGTTAATCGGAAACGTTTTTGTTTTTCCCCCGATTGACAAATTCAGCTCTGACTTTCCTTTTTCAAGGAGGGGTCTTCAAGGAGGATCGGAATCACGGGAAGTTCAGACAATTGTTGCAGAGGGAACGAATAAGAAACTTCAGGTAATAATAATGCGGTAGTCATTAGGAGAAAGAATGCTAACCGTGAGCTACAGTGGTGGGGTAGATTAACCGATTAAGATTAATAAACTAGCCGACTAACCTCTAACACTTTTATAGTAATAGATAGACAGTAGATTTACTAACAGACTAATTTTTCCTATCAGAATTAATCCATTAATCAATTTAACCTTGTCCCTTCTAGCTTCTGATTACTGTCACTTAGTTACTGATTGCACTTTCTAAATTTATTGGGTGGTTTGGGACTCAGGCTCAGTACTAATCCGGGATTTCTTTTAGTTTGGGCGCGCCAAAGTTCCTTAGTTGGGTTCATCCGAGTGCACCCTCACTCTCCCCTACAACACCACATACACGGTACCATACATAAAAAAGATGTTCCTTAAATCACCTTTACTTTCAGATGGTCCCTATGCCAAATGATTATTCCTAGAACAATTTATGAAGAAGTTTAAAGGTTTCATCAACAGATGTCAACATCTTCCAATGAAACCAAAACCTCGCAGAACCGTAGAAGTCTCCAGGAGGAGTGAAGAACGAGAATGTATCATCCATTCGGCAGATGTGGAAGTTGAGCCATCGACTTCCTGAACACCCACAGCCATCAAGAGACGTTTGGGAGAAGCACTGCTACACATACAATATCCATCCACCCCAGGAGCTCCTGTTGGTTTACAGCATCAGCAATCAGCTCGACTTACTGCCTCTGAACGATATCAGCCTCAGTCTCTATCCTGGAATCTTAGAATTGCTCATCTGCAAGAGTACTTCCTGTATCAGATGACTCATCTGCCAGAGTACTCCTCCACTCGGTACCATCCAACATATCCAGCTTATCATTACCCCCAGCACCTCCGTCAATAAGCCTCTTAATTAAGGCCGGATTTACGGGATTATGCCAGCGCCGAGGCTAGCTTGATGTTGGAAGGAATGGAATGTAGAGTCTCCCTGAAGATCAGGAAAACTCCCTTTTTCAGTGTATCAAGCTTGCGCTATGTGAAGAACAAAAGATTTATCAAGATCTCCATCATCGATTTCCCCAGGGACACTGCTCATCCAGATGTTCCCTCACTGTTAGAACACAGATGTGGTCACCATAGAGTCTTCATGGAACTTCTTCCCGTTTTCGGTAAACCAATATTGGTTGAAAATTTAATTTTAGTACAATAGATGCAAACCCCTTTTTCATCACAGGCTCACTGAACCATGACACTTTCCATACTGGTTGGGCCTTGCATTTCTCTTAATCTTTGCACCTTTCCACTCCTCAGACCTTTAGGAAAAAAATTGATCAGGAAAAACTGGGTTGGGGTGTAAATTTAGTGCGGGGGGATGTAGGGAGATGTCAGGATTATACCCACCTGTGTGGGAATTAATAAATAAATACCTATGTTTATATTATTTGTCATGCCTAATCCATGCTTTTCCCCCCTTCATTAATTATTTTCTTTAGATTGAATTGAATTATATATTTTCTCTTTTATAAATATGAAGCTATTATTATTGTATGTGTCCAATTTATCTGTGGATGATTGGATATTTACTCTAGCCCACGTGTGAGCACACTTTGGACTAAAATCATTGAGTTTAGTAGATAAAGTCATCCCCTATTATTACCGTACTTTTTCGAAATTTTTCAATATGGCTACTACTTATATTGAAGTATGGATGACATATCTATTCCCTTAACAGATCGATCAAATAGCACAAAGTCGCTGATACAATCATTTCGAAGGGCCTTCCTTTCTAGAGCTGTGGAAGTTACTCCCTTAAGGGGGTAGGCCAATATATATATATATATTATTATATATTATAATATATATATATATATATATAATATATATATATATAATATAATATATATATATATATATATATTTATATATATATATTATATATATATATTATATATATATTATATAATATTATATATATATAATATAATATATATATATATATATATTAATATATATATATATATATATATATATTATATATATATATAATATATATATATATATATATATATATATTATATATTAATTAGTGATGGGACGATTGAAATCGTCATGTCATCGGCAAAACGCATATTTTATTTTCTCCAATCGTCATCGTCCATCGGCAATTTTCCGATTATTTTGCCGATTAATTGAACAAATTTTAGGAATTTTGGATAATATTAAAACTCAACTAATAATTATCATAATATATATATATATATATATATATATATATTTAGCCTATACTATATATATATTATATTATATATATATATATATAATATATATATATATATATATATAATA
>JABUQX010012339.1:60000-66761 GCA_015478945.1 Trachelipus rathkii
AAACACGCTTCACTATTTGTTCATACATACTTTTGATTCTATTCAGAAGGTTACAACCAACACCATATATCACTAACACCAGCCATAGAGCTTCCCTATTAACCCTATCATACGCCTGTTGCAAATCCATAAAACCTAAATACAATTTATTCTTCAGTTAGGGATGTACCGATACCAGAAAAGAGGTCTGATACCGATACCATACCCTATTTTTTTAGGGTGCCATACCGATACAGATACTTAATTATTATAATTAAATACCACAGTAACAAGAATAAACATTTGTGTACTGCTAGGCAACTCCGGATTGCATTCCCTGTACAACAAACAATACTTTAAGTCATTTAATTTCATATTTGGTTGTGCCCAAATTATATTTTTTTTATAAATTAAAATAGTATCTTAAAATGCAAATATAATATTAATAACTTTTTTATGTTTCTGTTTATTCAAAAAAATATTCCATTTCCATTTTCCAGTAAGTATTAATAAAGTTTAGCTACTAGCTTTTATGTTTAACATTACATTTACAAAAGAAGATTCTTTAACTAGCTACAGTATAAAGAATAAAAATAATTGAAAACGCTATTATTCAAACATGAACATATAATAATAATATACTCCTTTAAATACATCCAATTTCTTTCTATTACTCAAATTCAAAAATTCTCAAATTTGATGCAAAAACATTAAGCTTTCACTAGTATCTGCCGAGAGCCTGTTCCTTTTTGTGTGTTTACTTTCCCACCTACACTAAAAATAAACTGCCGTTCCTCTCGACTGATAAGGGAGGGACTGATAAATATTTGCTGCAAGCACTGATAGGTAAAGAAAACCGATGGTCCAGTTTTCATGCCACCTCATTTGAAAGAATGTTCTCTTCTGTAGCAGCATCTCCATGTTTTCCTAGAGCTTCATCTCCTCTTTCCAGATTGCAAAATTTGAAATATTTTTGCTTCCTTGATGGACTGTCTCTCAGTTTTTTCAGATGAGGTTCCTAAGTGTTTTCTTTGATGGTGAATGAGTTTTCAATGGCAATTTCAGGCCCATGAACTACAAAGGTCTTAACTATCCAAATCCTCTTCTCTTCAGTAGGTTTATTTGCCGAAAAGCCACCATCGTCACTATCGGAATACTGTTTGCCAGGGCTTCCACTTCTGTGAATCTTTTTTTTTTTTTTTGTGTCACGCTAGCAAGCTCCTCGGTCATGCCATTTTAAATGCATTCTAGAAGTGGTTCATCGTCGGAGATGCCATTCTTGTGGGGTTTCAGCTAGCTTAAGGAATTCCTTATTTAGAACCTTTTATATATTGAAACTAAGTTTATTACACATAAAAACAAAAAAATTTTTAAATTTTTGTTTTTCTGATTTTTTTTGTTATGTTTTTTAACAGATTCCAAATATGTTTTTAGTTTTCTCTATCATCGACCGTTTTTATGTTACGACGGCATAAAATAATTATTGGCATCTCATTTTGTAGGGTCTTTTCAGGGATTGCGCTGAATAAAAGTCAGTTGCCACTAATGTTTTATGGGGATTGCATGCTTAAGATACTGATTTTTAGTAATTATATATATATTTATATATATATATATAATACTATTATATATATATATATATATAATATATATTATATATATTATTAAGTAGTATTAGTATAAGAGCTATATATATTTCTATCTTTCTTCATCATTCCTTTTTGCTCCCAGACTGGGAGTAAGGTGCGTGACAAGCATTGGAAAAGAAAAGCAGTAGAAAGAATATGACAAAGGTCGAAAAAAGAAAGACCACGCCTACCGCCCCTCTGTTACATTAATAGTAAGAACTCTGTTGCAGTTCAGAAAAATCCACCCTAGAGCTTCACGGGACCGCGACGGATCCTCACTATGGTTAATATTGTCAGTGTAGGGTTCATCCCCTGGCCCAGGTGCTGCCACAACCCATTACCCCCTTGCAACACCCCGACATTCTCTCCTATTCATGCACCTCTCTTCTCGCCTCTGCCAAACTCACATTCTCTCCTGCAAACATTCCTTTACTACTCAATCCACTTTTTCTTCGGTCTCCCAGCCGGTCGGTTCCCAACACACTCACCACTATACATCCGCTTAACCAACCGACTATCATTCATCCTTTCCACATGAACCAAACCATCTCAATAACTTTCATTTATTCTCTCCTTTACCCCTTTCTTCACACCACACAACTCTCTAATACGGTCATTCCTCATTTTATAATTTCTTCTCACACCTAGCACGCCCCTAAGATTGTCCATCTTGAACACTATTGAAACTTTAGATCTATACTTCTTATCCAGACCATTGTCTCACTACCATACAATAACACAGGTATATCATACCCTCAGCAAGACCCTAGCGCACTCCAGACATAGTCCTTTTACATTCACAACGATTTAATTGCAACAGCCACCTTCCGCCTATCACAACTTTCCTTACTATTACTCTGCATCATCCTTCCCTCTCATCCAACACATACCCTAAATATGTAAACTCAGACACTTGTTCAAGCTGCTCACCATCTAACATAACTTCACACTGAGGGCTATTCTCAATCACAACCATAACCTTACTCTTATCTAAGTTACTTTCAAACCCATCCAAAATAAAAAGCTTGATTGGGGTCTGTTTCAATATTCTAAGAAGCTGTTCGATTCTCCACTAAGAACCAAATCATCCGCATATAATAGGTAGGGTTACCCTCACTCATCTCCATTCTTCCATCATTTCAACACCATTTCTTGCCACCTCCACCTCTTAATTCTTCATAACCCCATCCATATATAATATGAATAACCCAAGGAGGGACATAACATAACCCTTGTCTTCACTCCGCTAATTAAACTAACCAATCACCTTTGACACCATTTATTCTACACACGCCTCACTATCTGCATACATACTTTTGATTCCATTCAGAAGGCCTACCACCAACACCATATATCACTAACACCTTGCCATAGAGCTTCCCTATTAACCCTATCATACGCCTGTTGCAATCCATAAAACCTAAAAATACAATTTATTCTTCTCCCTCATTTTCTTCAATCATTTGTTTCAATTGTAAAGATTTGATCCACACATCCTGCACCACTTCCTAAACGCACCTTGTTCTCACCAATCCAGTCCTTTCAGTCACTCGACGCACTCTTTCGACCAAAATTACTAGCATATACTTCCCTATAATACTCAATAAACTTATTCCCCTATAATATAATTTCTACAGTTCCCCTTATCTCCCTTACCCCTATAAAAAGGGTACTATTACTGCTCTCCTCCATCCGCTTGAAACTATACCTCCATAAACACCTTTATTACCACAACTTTCCCAAAATCCAAATCAATCACCATCTCCCTCCGTTTCTTGATCATTTCACCAGTAATTTCATCTATACCTGCAGATTTACCATTCTTCAACTTTCTCACTCTACCCATTACCTCCTTCTTGCTAATAACCTCATCCCAAAATACACTATCCTTCTTGCACCATCAACCCACACACATTCACTATCACCTCTCATTACTGCCAATGTTATGCAGATTTTCGAAAGTGTTCTTTCCACACTCCCCTCACATCCATTTCATAAGTTACAAAAGCACCATCCCTATTCATTATTCTGAGCTTAACCCTTTGGCTGCGCCAGCTGAGTCAGCGTTTGTATCCGCTCGTGACGTAGAAATCACACACACATTTATTATCTTCGCTGTTCAGTGTGGTTCAGCGTTGGTATTTATTTTGCTTCGTGTATATATATATATATATATAGTATTTAATATATATATATATTATATATATAATAATATATATATATATATATATATATATATAATATATTATATATATATATATTTATGTTAATATATATATATATATATATATTATATATATACCGTATATAATAAATTTTTAAAAAAATAAATCGCTTTCCGATGAATTTACAAATGTTTTCCTATTCCTTATTTAATATGATATTATATAATATTATATAATATATATATATATTATATATATAATATATATATATAATATATATATATATATATATATACTACTATATATATATATATATATATATATATTATATATATTATATATATATATATTTATATATATATAAAGAAGAGAGAGCATGATGAAAATCCTTTCTGAGAGAAAGCAAGAAAGTTACGAAGTAAGATAAAATGAAGAAATTTTGTAAACATTGGGGTTGGGTAAGGGGATGGGGTAAGGGGAAGGAAAGAAAAGAAATTGATTGAGGGGCTCCCAAGTATAGAAGAAAGTCATTGGGATGGGGGATAAGGGGGATACAATGATAAAAATCCACCCAGCATCTAGAATAATAAGCCAAATTTTCAATAAAACCGAGCTTTGAAACACCTCCATGCTGATGGCGCTTGGTTCATACTAACTAGATTCGAAGGCGGGGCCAGGATTTATATGCTCAAACAGGTCTTAAAATTGCCAAAGGTCACAAGATAAATGTAGTATAACGTAAAATTAGGAAGAAAACCAAAGAGTTCATGGCTGAACTTCGTATATAGAACGAATACGATTTATGACGACACATAGTCGGCATCAGTCCTTTAATCACAATTACGCGTGCCGACAACGTTGACGTCCTCAGCAGCGAAAGGGTTAAGTTATATTATATAGATATATAATATATATATATATATATATGATATATATAATATATATATATATATATATATATATAATATAATATATATATATATATATATATATATTATTACCATTGTTTAACTACATTCTAGTGCAATGATATAATGAAGGCTGAGTATCGAATAAATATTCTTTATAATTTCATAATATAGTAATAATTATAATAATCACATTTGTAAAATTGCAAGTAGACAGTGTAAAACGTTGGCAGATTAATTTTGTTATGTGTGTAGATATTATGCTACTTCTAAGCAGATTTCCCCCAAAATTGTGAAGGGAATCAAATATTGGATAGCGTACAGGCTCTAATTTAATATCAATTGGTAATTAAGATAAGCAACTGCCCCTCCGGGCAACCTCATTTTTGTGGAAGGTGTAAAACAACCTTTAGAAGCATGCTAAGATGAACAAGAAAAGCAATGCCTTTGGCTATTCTCAGAATATGGCGAGAGCAAAGAATCACTATGATGACTGCCACTTCTGCATGGTGAATATTTCAAAATATGCAAAAGTAAAGGAAGGCAATCTCTTCCATACCCAGCATATTCCTCATCCAGAAATCTAGTTCTCTCCATAATTGAAAACTACCCTATACCTTCACCACCCCTTCTGCAAGTAAAATTGTTTTATGACAAGTTCATGACATATAAAAGAAGAAACGTATGTTTCCTCAAATATATGTAGCAGCTACTTATATATATATATATATATATATATATACATATATATATATATATATATATTATATATATATATATAATATATAATATATATATTTATATATATATATATATTATTATATATATATATTATATAATGGGTAGAATTATTGATCAGCTCATCCATTGGTGTCAATGGCAATTCGCTATTTTATTCTGGTGTTGTTTATTCTTGGAAATGTTTTTTATATACAGTCGTTGGGACGTTTTGCAAACTCTATTTTTTGAGTCCAGGACTGTATTAATACACTCTTATTCATTTTATAGCTTTATTTATGATAATATATTAGCATATGATCAGATTTATAAGGTTATATATTTTTTTTCTAGTATATCTTTATGATATATTGTATGTTTTGATAAAATATAAAACTGAATTAAAAATAATACATAGCCACCAAATGCACAGATGATTGTGAACTCATTATAGTGTACCATGCTAAATGTTCACCTCCCCCCTCCCCCCCCTCCTGTACCCAAAAGTATCAGTGAATATAGTGCCTTTCTTAGTGCTGTTTCTAATTTATTGATTTTACTTTTCCCAGCAATTTTTATCTCATTTGAATGATATGTAAATTTTGTATTGATTGTATAAGTATATGTAAACTTGACATTTGTTACTAGTTTTACTGTCTTGTTGCTGGAAGGCCATTGACATCCTTATTTCCCCATTTTAAGAAACCCCTCTTGGATATACTATCAGGGTAGGTTTCTTATCATACATAGATTCATGAATCATGCTTTAAGTATGTAAATAAGAATTATCATGCAAATACCAATCACTGTTTATATTTAACAGGGTTCTATTCCGAAGTTGGGATTCACCTTAATCCTACTCCGTCATTTTAATGGTGGGGTTCACCTGAATCCTTCAAGATTCCGAAGCTGGGATTCACCTTAATCCTACTTCGTTGTTCTAATTGTGGGCTGATTCACAGACTGGGATTCATCCTGAATCCGTCTTTTAAGCTGATACTCTTGAGTGAGATTCATTAGTGAATCTTTTCTCGGTGCTATTTTGAGGTTGAATTCATCCTGAATTCTTTCTTTCTTGGGTGGAGGATTTCTCTCTTCTTAGTACAGTGGAAGCTTTCTTTGGATATGCCGTCCCTTCTAGTATTTCCGGCTCTACAATCTACTTGATTTTTCCAGGAGTTTCCTATTAAAAGTACAAACTTGGATCAATATACTCTAAAATCCCACGTAAAGTATGCACCATGTATGTTAGCAATATTTCAGAATTCTGCAGCCACAGCGATTTGGAAGTTACTTACGCTATTTCCTTTTGTTACTTAAATTTTATTTATCACCATTTAAGAACTAGAACTTACAACCCCTTC